>JARYGA010034739.1:0-35388 GCA_030545235.1 Helianthus tuberosus | reverse complement strand
TCACCTAACTTCCGCAGAAGAAAAAGTAGAACCCGATGTGGTTTCAGGTATATTTGCTGTAAATTCGATTCCTACAAGTGTATTATTCGATACGGGTGCGAATAAATCCTTTATTTCTTATGGGTTTATTCGACATCCTTCATTTGTTCTAACAAAATTACCTATGCCTTTAGAAGTAGAGATAGGTAATAACAAAAGTTTTATCGTTAATGATGTATGTCAAAATTGCAAATTGAACATCGACGACGAAGAGTACTAATTAGACTTGATCCTGATGTCGATGGGAGAATTCCAAGTGATCGTGGGTATGGATTGGTTATCCCGATACCACGCAAAGGTGGCATGTTTTCGAAAGGAGATAAAACTAACGTCTCCTAGCGGAAGGCATGTTACTATATACGGTGAGAAAGGAGGTAACCCCGTGGTATGTACAATGCTAGAGGCCCACAGACTTATGAAACATGGATGCAAAGCATATATGGTGTACGCAAGCGAGTCGGAGAAAGAGTTCCCAAAGATTAGAGACGTACCCGTAGTACGTGATTATGAAGATGTGTTCCCAGAAGATTTACCGGGAATACCACCAGAACGAGAGGTAGAGTTCGGAATCGAATTGATTTCGGGCGCAAAACCTGTGGCCAAGGCGCCGTATCGGCTCGCGCCGTCGGAGCTACAAGAACTGATGTCTCAAATTCAGGATCTGCTCGACAAAGGGTTTATCCGACCGAGTGTATCTCCGTGGAGCGCACCAGTACTATTTGTGAAAAAGAAAGATGGAAGTATGCGCATGTGTATCGATTACCAAGAGTTAAACAAACTCATGGTGAAAAATCGATACCCACTTCCAAGAATTGATGACTTATTTGACCAGCTACAAGGAGCGAGTTGGTTTTCAAAGATTGACCTCAGATCGGGTTATCACCAGTTAAAGGTCAAGGAGGAAGACGTACCGAAGACAGCCTTTCGTACACGGTACGGGCATTACGAGTTCCTCGTGATGCCCTTTGGGTTGACCAATGCACCAGCGGCTTTCATGGACCTCATGAACCGGGTTTGCAAACCGATGCTGGATAAGTCGGTAATTGTATTTATCGATGACATTTTAGTGTATTCGAAAAATGAAGCTGAACATGCGTATCATTTGCAAGAAGTGCTAGAGACACTCAGACGAGAAAGCTGTATGCAAAATTCTCAAAGTGCGCTTTCTGGTTACGAGAGGTGCAGTTTCTCGGGCATATCATTAGTGCTGACGGGGTACTAGTAGATCCATCAAAAATAGAAGCTGTGTCAAAATGGAACCCTCCGAAGAATCCTTCAGAAATCCGAAGCTTTTTAGGGCTCACGGGATATTATCGGAGATTCATACAAGATTTCTCCAAAATTGCCTTACCATTAACCAAGCTGACTCGCAAGGAGGAAAGATTTGTATGGGGCATTGAACAAGAGAAAGCCTTCCAAACACTCAAAGAAAAGTTAACCCACGCACCAGTATTGACGTTACCGGATGGAGTTGACGACATGGTGGTTTACTTGGATGCGTCACATTCGGGGCTCGGATGTGTATTAATGCAACAAGGCAAGGTCATAGCCTATTCCTCGAGGCAACTGAAGATCCATGAAAAGAAATACCCGACTCATGACCTTGAGTTAGCAGCAGTGGTGTTTGCCTTAAAGATATGGAGGCATTATTTATATGGGGTAATATGTACTATCTTTACCGACCATAAAAGTTTGAAATATTTCTTCGATCAGAAGGAATTAAACATGAGGCAGAGGCGATGGTTGGAAATGGTCAAGGACTATGATTATGAGATACACTACCACCCAGGGAAGGCCAATTTAGTGGCGTATGCGTTGAGCCGAAAGGCAGACTATGCCCCGATAAGGGTACAATCGATGCAGCTTATTGTGACCTCAGGCTTACTAGAACAAATCCGAGAAGCACAAGTTGAAGCAGTAAAGGTGGAAAACTGGAAGAAGGAAAGAATAGTCGGCTAATTTAAGGATCTTGTAGATGGCAACAACGGTTTGAAAACACGTTTTGGCAGAACCTGGGTTCCTAACTCGTGTGGAGTTAAAAAGCTTCTACTTGATGAAGCTCACAAATCCCGTTATTCCATTCATCCGGGAGCGACCAAGATGTATAACGACTTGAAACAAAATTATTGGTGGCCCGGAATGAAAAGAGATGTAGTAAAATACGTGGAGAAATGCTTGACATGTCTACAAGTCAAGGCGGAGCACCAAAAACCATACGGTAAACTCCAACCGTTGGAAATTCCGGTTTGGAAATGGGAACACATTACAATGGACCTATTGACCAAACTACCAAAGACGAACCGCAGATTTGATGCAATATGGGTGGTTGTTGATAGATTGACAAAGAGTGCTCACTTTATCCCGATACGTGAAACTTATACGTCAGAAAAGATGTCGGAGGTTTACACTAATGAGATAGTGGCACACCACGGAGTACCGGTATCCATCGTGTCCGATAGGGATATCCGATTGTTCATTAGCACTGCGTACCATCCTCAGACAGATGGACATAGTGAAAGAACAATACAAACATTGGAAGACATGCTGCGAGCATGTATTATTGACTTCGGAGGTAGTTGGGATGTTTATCTACCATTGGTCAAATTTTCGTATAACAACAGTAACCATGCAAGTATCGGTATGGCTCCGTACGAAATACTTTATGGTAGGAGATGCCGGACCCCAGTATGTTGGGATGAGGTGGGTCCACATGAACTCGCCCATAAAGACATAGTTCGAGCCACTAATGAAAAGATTGATATAGTTCAGGCACACTTGAAGGCGGCTCAAGATAGACAAAAGTCGTATGCGGACAAAAAGAGAAGACCGATCGAGTTTCAGGTTGGCGACAAGGTCATGCTCAAGGTATCCCCATGGAAGGGGATTATCCGATTCAGAAAAAGAGGAAAATTAAGCCCGAGATTTATTGGGCAGTTTAAAATTGTCGAACGAGTAGGAAGAGTAGCATATCGTCTTGAGCTACCGGAGAAATTAAGCGGAATTCATACCACATTCCATGTGTCACATCTTCGGAAATGTCTAGCGGATGAAACAACTTATATCCGCTACGATGACTTAGAGGTGGATGATAGCCTTAACTATGTGGTGTAGCCGATTGCGATCTTGGATCGTAAGGTGAAAATCTTAAGGAACAAAGAGATCAATCAAGTAAAGGTCAAATGGGAACACAGGAAGGGTTCGGATACCACTTGGGAATCCGAGGAAGAAATGCAACGGCTCTACCCTACATTATTTGGTACGTAATCCAGTTTCGGGGACGAAACCCCTTTTAAGGGGGGTGCACTTGTAACACCCCAAAAATATAAAATTTATATTTTCAATATAAAGTATTAATCAAAAAAGAACCAACTAACTAGGAATTTAAAACCCAGTTAGTTACGAGTCTTGAACTGACTTAAAATAAGGTTAAACACCTAAGCCATAGCAAAATAAAAGTTAGGGGACCAAACATGTAAAAATTGAGACTTAAATGTTTAAAGTAACAATTAACACACCAAACACACACACATGTGTGTGTGTGGTCGAACAAGAACACAAGGGCGATCAGGGGTTTCTTTTCAAACCCTAAGTTTCACAAAATCTCACAAATTGGAAGCCTAAATCAAGTCTAAATCGAAAACTAAATATGTATTAGTGATCACCTCGATGAAGGGATCATGTGGTATGTGAAATTTTGATATTTGGTTCTACTTCAAATTTTAGATGAACTCTTGAGTTTTGAATTTGAGCCTGCATGATTGTTGCATAGATGAAATTAGAAGTGATGTGATGTCTAAGGATAAACCCTAGATGATTTCCTGTAAAAAAAAAACTTACATCATACTTGTAGGGTTTATAATCACCATTGTAGGTGATCAATGGGTTTGTAGAAATTAGATGAACACTAGGATCATAATGCTTGTTCTAGTGAAATCTGAATTTATGAAGAAATTTCTGGAATATTGATGTTAAAATTATGTGTTGATGTGCTTAATTGAAGTTGATAGCAATGGAAATAACAAGACATGAACTTAGTATTGATTACATAAAATCTGAACCGCTAGGTGTTTGTTAAAACGCCTAAAAGAGGATTAAAATGTTAGAGATTGGAAAAAAACGCATATTCGAATATCATAATGAATTGTGCGTTATTAATTATAAAAGAGTTCTAAATTGGTTGTGAATGGAACTCTTTAGGTAAAGAATCCGGATCGTCAAGCGGACAAGCCGGAGGTGATACGCGTTTGAAAGGTGTGCTTTAAAGGTACGCGACTTATGGTTTCGTTACATTATGTTAAATTAATTGTTTTAGCTTGTTATATTGAAATTTGGTAAAAGGGGAGACCCGTTAAGTCGTAGAAGTGACGAAGTTCACTAGACAAACAAAACGGGTCAAAACAGTCGTTAAAATAGAGTTTGGTATGTCTTTGAAATGGTGGTCTCCATTCGACATCCAAACGGGTCAAAACAAAGTCGTGTTGTAAACTTCGAAGTGAATGACCATCACTTGTTGATTGGTTATAAATAAAGCGTAAGCCATGAAGCGGACACGCTAAACTTGTTGTAAAATGAACCCTTGTTATGGAGGATTAAAGTTCGGAAATTATGCTCATCAAATGGGTAAAAAGAGCATGTTTAAATCCTTGAAAACAAGCATGATAATTACTGCGTAAGTGACCCTCGTGAGGGGAGCGAAACGTCATAGTGGGTAAACCCAGGATTGGGTAAAATGGCCAAAGACATGAGATTACAATAGAACAAGTTGTTGAACTTGTAAACAAACGGGTCGAATAAATAAAGAGCCGAATTATAGGCCAACTATTCTTAAACTGAAATTTTATGTGAATTGTGTGGATTAAAGAGTCCGTAATTAAATTTCGGACGCGTAGGAAAAAGAATCGGCTAAATCGGACACTCGAGTCAAAAGTTATGATAGTTTAAAATTTTAGATGTGAAAATGGTGATGTTGGGCTGATATACAGCACCAGCTAACGAACCTTCTGTTCAAAACGTGCCTTCGCGACACACCACGGCGAAACACCCTCACCGTCGCGCGACGCGACGACCGTGGCGGGCCACGACGGATGATGCCAACTCGGTCGCGCGACGCGACCGTCCCAATTCGTGAAATTTTTGTTTGTTTCTCATTGTTAAATCATGGAACTTGTTTATACTTGATTTTAAGGTGTCAAAACTACTCATTTGCATGGTTTTGACCGTAGGTGAAGATGGGCTTAATCCGGATGGCGATCAAGCGACTTTTAAGAACTGAATGCACTAAACAAAGCTTCCGCATTGATCTATTTTGTTTAGTTAATATGTAAACTTTTGAATACTACGTTTTGAATGTTTAACTGGTAGGATGATGACTCTAATATTTTGATCAAGTATGATCTTAATCCCAAGAAATTTTTGTAAGCCCTTATTTTGGTGATAAATGCATGTTAATATTATTAAATTATGTACTTTTAAGTTGGGTCTTACATTACAATCTGATTAAATATGATTTTTACTAAATCATACTCAAATCACCTTTTATAATCATAAATCATCATGCATGTTCAAGTTAATGCATCTAATGCACTCATACAACATCATCATCATCATCTTTTATGTTCTAATCACGTTCAAGAACACATATACATACATATACATGAAATATTTACACCTACATAAACCTCCAAAAGTTCATTTTCTCATCAAATCCCTTTTTAAATCATGAAACACTTTTAGATAATTATTTTATGACATTTTTGATTCATGCATGTATTCTATCATTCAAGAATCATATTATTCAAGAATCACTCAACCAAAAATCAAAACACAATTACATATACACACACATATACCTACGGCTACACATACATACACATACACACCCACTTTCATTTTGTACAAAAACCCAATTGTTATTTGTTTTCAAGTTTGTGTTTTATTCCAAGAACAAGAGAAACTTTTCAAGATCATCAACATCATTATGAACCAAGAACAAATTTAGAGAATGATTTTTATACCTTCAAGGTTCTTAGTGGGTTTTAACAAGATTCTTGATGGTTAGAAGCTTGTTTCACCAAGAAAACACCTTCGGATACTCAAAACACCTTGAAACCTTCTTCGAATGAATTTTAATCTTCAAAACAAGTTAGATTTTTTTTGAAATATGGCTGATTATGAGGGTGTTCGGCCAGCTTTGTTCAAGAGTGAGAGATGAAATTGAGTTTGAATGAAAGTTGTGGGATTATGTGAGATCTTGGTGTCTTGTAAGTATCATTTATCTTTCCAAGTGGCACACCCCTATTTTCCACGTGTCACCGGTGGGCCCGGTGGGGAGTATAGTGACGTAGTTGATATCATCATAGACAAACAACACAATATATAAATGCACAGCGGAAGCAAAGATAGATTCATTTCAACTTTAATAAAATGTAATATTAAATATCACGAATAGTTGAAACGGATCCACAGGCGGATCACAATAAAAGAAGATATTGTTCAACAGCTTTATTGACATCCAAGCTTGCGAGACTTATTGTGGACGCTTAGAAGACAGCCAGCCTATTACGAGTAGTACATGCACTTAACCTTTTGGAAAATACGTCAGTTTACACTGGTAAATACAATTTAACTGACTCATTTTAAAAAGGTTAAAAATTGATTTGAATGCACGTGGCGCAAAACATTTTATAACTTGGGATAATTATGTAATATAATCTTGTAAGGGATTTACATGTTACTTATGCGTTCAGTAGCCCGATCCGTAGACCGGGTTAAAGATTAATAGACACACCACAATATTGAGTTATGCACTGAAAGGTGTACGCCTACACCCCGTGCTCAGGTCGTGGCCATCTCGTAAGATGATGCCAAGGATATCCGGGACATGGTCATTAACCCCCCAAAGGCTTTAAGCAAACAAAACACATTCAAAACATAGCATATCAATAAATTTAACCTCTATTGGATTAAAGAATTCAATGCCGGACCAAGCGGTATTTTATATACCGTACCCCAAGCCCGTATAGGGAAAATAAGTTAAAAGTATTTACCTGAGCAAAGTATAATTCTCAATAAGAAAATTGCAAGTAGCTTTTACTGGTGCTCCTAATCTGGAACGAAGGTTTATAATAACCTATTAGATTTCTAACGGGTCTTTATTTAAGCTTAAGCTTAGACCGGCTAGTTTTAAGGACGATACGGTTCAAACGCACGATTAAGCAAAGACCGGATAGAATGTGATTTAGACCCGACAAGTTTGAATACTTGTATAATATGGGTATACTAAATACATTCTGGATTTTGAGACAAAGATGATAAGGTTTGACCCGTTTCGGCCAATTTATGCAAACTAGTTACATAAACCGAACCGAGCGCGAAAAGGGAGTAACGGGTAACCATAAGAGTCATATGCAAGTTCCCTGAGTTAATATGCCTTTAATATGTTGTGATATCAGTAGGATATCTTCCATTATGCCCAAAACGAGTTTAATCTCAAAATAAGTCCCGTAGGGGTATTTTGGTCATTTTAAAGATTATAAAAGACTTTATTTATAAATCTGAGTTACAGGTCTGATTTTTCTAGTAAATATACTCAATTTACTAAGTTATATCAGTAGGGTATGACCTATATGTGAAATTTATCATTTAAAACCAAACTATGCACCTTAGGGGTATTTTGGTAATTTCACTTAGGCTTAAAAGGTCAAAACTGGAAACCTAAGTTTATAAACTTTTACTTACTATTATTATATAAAAATATACTAAAATTATCAGTAGGTATCAACCTTATATGTTTAATATTGTTTTAGTACATACTATGTGTTAAAAACGCTTAAAAAGGCGATTTGGAGCCATTTCCGGGTTTTTAAAGGAAAGCTGATATTTTTATAATTCCAGAAGGCTCAAAATATTTTATTTAACAAATAAAATCAGTAGAAAAAGGTTTGGGGTCAAAAGGATTTGTAAAACTCATTTTATGGCTTAAAAGGGCAAAATCGGTATTAACCGAATTAAACTTAGAGACCTATGTTATGCTCAGCTAAAAATTAAACAAAAATCTTCAAAAATCCCAAAATATTATATTACATCAGTGGGTAAAAAGTTTGATATCAAAAAGTGGGTTTAAATAGGTTATACGCTAATTACGCCGTTTAAGTAACATAAAGCTTTCAAATTACGCTAATGAGCATAACTTCTAATCTAGACCTCAAACTGATGTCAAATTTTTGGTGCAAGTTTATAATTCAGTAACTAATGTTTCTACTCTTTCACTTTTTCAAAAATCACGTTTTATAGTCAAAAGGGCATAATAGTCAACATTTAAGCATTAATCGGAAACATGCATGTGAATCGGATAAGTATTGAACCAAGTTGTATAATCTCAGAGAGTTATACTTATATGAAACCTGGTCCAAAATAAGCTCTAAGGTAGATCTTAAACATGCATAAACGGGTCAGAACTGAAAGTCAAAGCAAAAGTCAAATTATGCGACTTTCGGTTCCGATCCGGGTTTAAACTGAAAATTGTCGAGTTGAACATCTTGGGACATGTTCTTACATTAATTCCCATGTTATATTAATGATCAAACAGGTTGCAGGTACCCTACATTGCTAATTATGCTTAAATTTGAAAATACACATTCTGTTGACTTTTTAAAGCAAGCTTTGACTCGACAATTAACATAGTTAGAGTGGGAATCTGAAAGTACCCTTTTAAGGGTTTGTTACCCACATAAATACCTACTTGTAGGTAATTTCAATTCGAGAAATGACTGAGCGGATTTCAATTAATCGCAAAGTCAAATTTAAATTACGACGGTTTGACTAATAGCTAATTAACTAAGCTAAAACGAAATCGAAAGGGTTATGAACACTTACAAGAGTCCTAATTACGATTAGAGATCACTAGAAAGCCTGAGGTTGACCAGAGAGCTTCAGAATTGAGAATGCAAGTGAAGTATCAAGTGAACTTACCTCCTTTATATAGTTTTCGGGACCTCACGAGATCGCGACAAGTGTCGGGAGTTCATAACCAGATTAGGCCAGGTGTAAAACCATTTATAAAATCTATGGGCTGCCCCTAGAGTCGGTTTTTGTGAGTTAGGAACCAGTTTTGAACATGAAAACAACAAGAAACAGGCTGTTTACAGCTATTCTGCATTCTGTGCAGGTCTCACGGCCCGCGTAAGGGTCTGTATGACCTTACGCGCCCCGCCTGACATCCCAGATCAGCAACAGCAGTTTCAGTAATGACAGAAATGATCCCTCTCAGCTCATAAAGTCATTTTAGGCACGTTCAAGGCCCGTTAACCTCATTTAAAGGCCCCACTATGATGTTTAAACCTAGGGGACATGAAACATGTTCAAAAACATGTCGGATGTCGGTTCGTTTGGCCGTACGGTCACGTTATGCGTCGAATTACGACGAAATACGGACGGACGCTAAAAATGGTCCAAATCATGCGACGAGTGGAATTTTAGCAAGGCGATCACTAAAATAAAATATTTCAGTGCTTACATAAATTTTTGGGTGTCCGGGGATATTCAGATTGTGAGATATGCGCGAAAATGCAAACTTGTGCACTTTTTGACACTTTTAGTCCCTGCATGACATAAAAGTTTATTTTTGCGCATGAAACACCTCTAAGCCTATATCTAAGCTATATGAAGGATAAATAGGGTATGTTTAACTCCTGGTCATATTCCGGAAGGTCCGTTACCATACGATTCGACCTACTTTTGCAGTTTGACGCAATTAGTCCTTTAATTGCGCATTGTAGCGCGAAATGTCATTTAATGATATCCAAGCCTCCTATGGCCCATAATGGGCATTACCAAGCATATACTTAAATATTACTACGCTCTCGTTTGCTTAGATGGTCACCGAAAGGCGTAGATTCAAAAGTTGACGCTTTAGGCCCCTCTATTGCGCAAACTTGCACATCTCATCATTTATTAGCATTGAAGCCTCATCTAATCCATATTAGGCATTCTTGGAAGTATTATTAACACCACGATGCTTCGGGTTCACTAAAAGGTCATTCAGAGATATAATTAAACATATTGACACTTTTAGTCCCTCTAACTTGCAAAGTTGCGCGTAACTTTACTTATAGGCATAAAAACCTTAGACGGCCATTATTTGGCATTCCCGAGAGTATAATTAAATATTATTAAGCTCCCGGTTTGTTAGAAGGTCACCCAGAGGTAAGAATTAACATGTTGACGCTTTTAACCCCTTTATTGCGCAAACTTTCAATTAATTACGCAAACGACTACACTTATTAATCAAGTGGCACATTTGTGAATATAAACATCATAAGAAACTTATTTTTAGGTATGTTATCACTTCCAGTCCTTTCATAATCAAAGTTTTCAATTTTTTTGAAAAATTAGTCCCTCAATTTCAGTGTTTGACCTCATTAGGGTTTATTACACGTGTCAATACATCATTGGACGTGATTTTACGAGGTGTTACATCCTCACCCCCTTAAAAGAAATCTCGACCTCGAGATTTGCTAAAATGCTGGAAGTACTTTTTGTCACATGACGGACTTAACTTCTATAGCATATCTGGAGTCTCTCCAAACTCCCAAAGTGACCTTTATATTTGGTACATGTATCCTTTTGGAGCTTCTTAACCTGTCGATCCTTAATCGATATAGGTTGCTCATCATATCATAAATCTGCATATCAATATGTGATAATGCTTCTTGACTTATTGGTGAAAACACAGCCTTAAGTCATTAGTGTGCAATGTATTGCGAGCTCCGCCAAGCTCCGTAAATAGGTTGTAGCTTATAAGCTATTTGATCTTGGTGCATTCAATTCCCTTGAATGATTCCATATATTCAGAGTTCAACTAGTCTGATAATTAACAATTTGGCACACCCTTCAGGGTGATATCTTTTGTTGAACCTTCTTCCTCAACAGGAATTCAAGAGGGTTGATATTCTTATTAATCCTTGACTTTCTGCCGAATACTAGCATCTTACTGATGATTATGGGTTTGTTTGATCTTACCCGTCAAGGCAACTTTCAGAACCTGATAATTGGACTTACCAATCTTCTGTCTACTAAATAGATGTTTAACATTCCATCTATACAAGGTCTCCAAAAGAGCAGCCTTGATACTTATATATCAACTATTATAGAAAAGCTTAATTTAAGTTGTGATGGTTATTCCAACCATTGCTTAAAACTAATCTTAAGGAATTAGCTAATCCTTGCCGTTAGTCGAACAAATCGACGATCCTGGGCAGCTGATGGAAATTCTTAATTGTTGCCTAATTTGGGTTGCGGTAATCAATGCATAAGCAAAATGAATCGTCTTTCTTAATTAACAATACCGAATTCTTAGAATATAGGGTTAGGCTATATGAATTCTTTATTTCAAAACTTATTTAATTAGGGTTTTGATTCTTCCAATAATGGCACTAGCAGTCTTGGAGATTTCATAATGATACAGCCCTAATGGGATATAAATCTTAATTCTACCTGCCTTTCCGGGGTAAACAGGGTAATCTTAGGAGAAGATAATCAAGTTATAAGGAGGTTACAGAGGTTTTCCAAATCTCAGGCTCCAATTCATCTATCATAGTTTGTGTCAGATAGGTGACACATTTATGTTACGAGTCCACGAATTCTTTAATCGAAGATATTTACCTGGACAATTCCATTCTGGATATCTTCTTTGAATACCTTTAGCTGATTTTAGTACCATATGACCATCGGAATATCTTTGTGGTTCCATGCATTAAACCTCCATACTGATCAGGCATGGAAGCAATCTATGGAACATATTAAGATACACCAATCCTCATGTGGCGCTTTTATCATACCATCCGGTATTCGCAATCGATAGAGATCAAAGAGATATCAACTATACATGGTGACGCACTTCTTCTAGAGAGAGGGTACTTCTAGAATTCCATGTTTAGAGATTTCTAACAGGAACAGAAGAAATGGTTCTTATGATTTCGCCTGTAAGTCTTACCTTACACTTAACATCTGGGGTTCTTACGGAAAGTTTCTAAAAGTTTGCTAAGCTTATGGTCTTATGAGAGACTTAGCGGTATCTGAATCCAAGCATAACTCTTAGTAATAAAATTACAATAAGGGATTTATCTGATATTATTTATGTGAGCTGCCTCTAATCCTTCATCAGGAGGGTTAAACACCTCCATTCTTAATCCCTTTTTAAACTTAGTTGCGAAATCTATGACAAGCTTTAGGGCAGTCTCAGCTTTGGCTGTTTATTTCTTAATCTATAAAATGCGAGTAGCTGAGACAGATCCATGATAGATTTATAATGAGCAGGTTTTGAAACCTTAATGTGCCTTCTTATTGCCGATGCTAAATCATAACATTTATACAGTGCATTATGCTTAAATTCTAGGTTAACCGAATAAGGGCACTATTTCAAACAATGAGCCAAGGTTTGCAACACACTGCCGATAGTTTATAACTCTTATGGGGGAGTCGGAAAATTCTTATTCCATCTTTTTCCATTTCACGAAGCGACTAATAGGTTTTCTAATAAGGTCCTTAAAATTTGGACCATCCCATAATGTATAAGAGGATCTTTCTTGTGGACTCCATTAATGTCCTTACTAATCAATGGTATTGCCATCGAATGACTGTGACGCATACCTCACCGTGTCCTTTTCAGCATAACTGCTGACATACCTAATGATTTCTATTTCATTTAACAATTCCTTGCAATCGATGGTCCCTTTATACTATTGAAGTCTCTTGACTTCCAAGAGACGAGGTACTTTTAAGTAAAACCTAAAAAGAATGGACTCCTTGCCATATATGATTTTATTTGGATTATTCTTCGCATATGAAGTATGAATAAAGCTCTTACCATGAGTAGCGACATGTGTTTTTGAGCAAACACCAATTGGCTTCTTTAATCTTCTCGTGACTTTTCTTATAACCTTTCTAACAACTGGGTTAACTTCAGTTTTTGGAGATTATTTCCATTAATATTGAGGTTCGCATCTGATGCACCATTAATATTTGTCGCATTTCTAGCATCGCGACTGTTGTTTGTTTCTTCTGAGCTTTCCATACTCGAAGCTTTGTTGTTAAATACTAATTTCATTAAGTGCTTAGGTAACTCATACCTAGTGTTTCCTTGAATTGTCAAAGGCTCCCCATAAGGAGTCTTGATAACTACTTGCTTCTTATCATTCTCAATATAGGCTTGACTTCTAGGACGACCAATTCATTCTTATCACTATGTCGAGTCCCTTATTATTTAAATGGAAACAAGGACGTCAGAAAAGAATGATTCCTAAATGGATATAAACATCCATCTAATATTGCTGGAGCAGTCTCTGAGGTACTATTGGTCAATTCTACTTAACGCTTAGAGTTTTAACAGGCAGATTTAATAATTTACAAAATCTGTTGTCTTATGAAAGACTTATCTGAACCTGAATAAAATAATACTCAAGCATGAGTGTTATTGATAAAGAAGTACCTGTTGTGACATTGTCATCCTGAATAGCCTCTTGAGCATCCACTTGAGAGCTTCCATCTTCGGTCTTCTTAGGCTCCTCAGGCTTCTTGGTTTTATTTGGGCAGTTTATCTTGATGTGCCCTATTTCATTGCAACCATAGCAGGTTGTGTCCTTTATGCCTTGGCACTCCAAGGTCTTGTGCCCTTTCTTGTTACAAATCCCACAAGGCCTAGCTTGTGACTCCAGAGTGCATTTCCCTTTAGTTACCTTCTTTGGGCCGCGGGTATTTATGTGCCCCTTCTCGCCACAATCATAGCATGTGGCGTCCTTCAAGTCGCTGCACCCATGAGTCTTGTGATACATCTCTTTACAGATGACACATCCCCCGGTCTGTTCATAGAAACATTTTCCGAAGTGCTTCTTCTTACAGGTTTTACATTTGGGTTTTGCCTCCTTTGGCTTGGACTGGTTATAGTTTGAACCGGTCTTACCCTTTTTACAACATTTATTTGGGGTATCATCGTACTTTCGCTTATGATCCTTCAACACACGGCCCACAGCGTTGTTTACGGCTGTACCTATCATAGCCTGTAACACGGTGCTTGTTAAGTTCAGTCTTGCAACATCATTCTGATCAACTAGACGATTGTGAGCTTCAGAGGGGTCAGCCATGGTGAAGCTTTGAAGGCTACAAACCAAGTAGTAATAAATTGGTTTAATTATATAGTGAATTGTCGAGTTTCATGATTAAATAGCCATGGTGCAATTTAACCATATAGGCCAATAGATAGTATTAAATTTATTTGATTATGTTTCGCCTAGGTTTTTAAATAATCCACCTTTGGCGCTTAAACGGAATGTAATCCTTCATATTTACTAGACAGGGGACATAAGTCACGACTGTCAATGTCATACTGACATCTTATATAGCACAACGGCTTGTTCCAAAGGACTTTTCGATGGCACAGATGCCTTGTCACTAGGGAAATTTTAAAACATAATCAATGATTCCTTTGGATCGGAAAATTTCATAATTCATTGTCTTGACAAGAAGTTATGAAATAAAACTATCTTTTCCATGTATACATCTTGCCCGTAGGTATACATCCTAGATGGATGTTTAGATGTGTACATCATGTTCGACGTTTATTAGCCATGATTCCTATTGATCATTTAGGCTAAATAAAGGGGTTTGGAAGTTCCTAATATAAAGACGACAAGCGTGATTTTATCGCATCACTGTTGTCGGGAGTGTTAACACGTTTTTAAGTGTTAATAAGGATCTGAATCTCTTTTAAACAGATTTTACCATTTTAGCTAGGTCTTCAATGACATTCAAGCTAGGTCAAACCTTTTAAGATTCTCTTTTAATATTTATACTGGCAGGAAAGGAATTATATCTATTTTATTCAGGATTTTCATTATAATTATCCTAAATTTAATTAAAATATAACTATGGCACAAAAGGCCAAGTCACAGGGACAACTTTATATTATAAACCTTGATTTTGTAGAATTAAGGTATTTAGGCTTGAACGTGTTCCTGCCTTTTCTTGACAGGGAGTTGTAGGCTATGACTGTCTTTTGTCTTATATAATGAGTATAGCCCGTAGGCAGTATATCCCTAGTTATAATTTAATAATAGCTTAACAGCCTAGTCACATGGACAAATTTAATTTATAAACCAGGATGTTACAAAATCGAGGTATTAAGGCTTGAAACAAAGTTCATTGCCCTTTTTAACAGGGGGTTGTAGACCACTACTGTCTTTAGTCTCAAAGGACGTTAATTATAGCCCGTAGGCATTTCCCTTCTAAGGGATGTTTATGGTATGATCATCTTATAGGATGATATAAGCCATGATTTCTAAATCACCTGGCTAGATAAGAAAATTGGAAAAATCCAATATAAGAATGACTGTTTTGATTTTCTCGAATCACATTTGTCGAGAGTGCTAACACGTTCTTAGGTGTTAACAAGGATTTGAATCCCTTGAATAGGTTCTACCATCTCGGCCTTATAATATAGGCTAGGTTTACCTTTAAGATTCTTTTTAATAATTAACGCAGAACAAATTTTAAATCGAGATGTTAATAAGGATCTGAACCTAAATCGAGGAACTGCCATCTTGGCCGGGTCTTAATAATGACACGAGGCTAGGTCTTGTCCTTTTTAGATTTTGCCATTTTATTATAATGGTAGATCTTATAATATAGGAATGATATTTTAAACATAATCGTTCCTTTAAAATTTAAACAAGTATATGGTTGCCCTAAACGGGACTTGAAAGGAATAATGTCGTCCTCAAAGGGACTAAAAGATAAATATCGTTTATAAAGACTTTTGAGGAAACGATCTTCAGCAAAAGGAGTTTCTTCTTCATTTTATTTCTGAATGCTTCTCCTTGGTGGTACGTTAATCCTAGTCGCAACACGAAGCTCGGCCTTTCCTAGGCTTCAAATGGGGAGAATTTCCATTACAGCTTCTTGCTTGGCGACACATTAAAATATATAATCGAAAGTAATAATCCTCCGAATAGGGACGAGAGTATTCCTATGTTAAGTCTAGACCCAGAAGGTCAAAGAATGTGCTACTGTGTCATTGAGATTAAACACAAGAGACTAGTGTTTAATTCACTCAATGTTGGCTCTGATACCAACCTGTCACACCCCTATTTTCCACGTGTCACCGGTGGGCCCGGTGGGGAGTATAGTGACGTAGTTGATATCATCATAGACAAACAACACAATATATAAATGCACAGCGGAAGCAAAGATAGATTCATTTCAACTTTAATAAAATGTAATATTAAATATCACGAATAGTTGAAACGGATCCACAGGCGGATCACAATAAAAGAAGATATTGTTCAACAACTTTATTGACATCCAAGCTTGCGAGACTTATTGTGGACGCTTAGAAGACAGCCAGCCTATTACGAGTAGTACCTGCACTTAACCTTTTGGAAAATACGTCAGTTTACACTGGTAAATACAATTTAACTGACTCATTTTAAAAAGGTTAAAAATTGATTTGAATGCACGTGGCACAAAACATTTTATAACTTGGGATAATTATGTAATATAATCTTGTAAGGGATTTACATGTTACTTATGCGTTTAGTAGCCCGATCCGTAGACCAGGTTAAAGATTAATAGACACACCACAATATTGAGTTATGCACTGAAAGGTGTACGCCTACACCCCGTGCTCAGGTCGTGGCCATCTCGTAAGATGATGCCAAGGATATCCGGGACATGGTCATTAACCCCCCAAAGGCTTTAAGCAAACAAAACACATTCAAAACATAGCATATCAATAAATTTAACCTCTATTGGATTAAAGAATTCAATGCCGGACCAAGCGGTATTTTATATACCGTACCCCAAGCCCGTATAGGGAAAATAAGTTAAAAGTATTTACCTGAGCAAAGTATAATTCTCAATAAGAAAATTGAAAGTAGCTTTTACTGGTGCTCCTAATCTGGAACGAAGGTTTATAATAACCTATTAGATTTCTAACGGGTCTTTATTTAAGCTTAAGCTTAGACCGGCTAGTTTTAAGGACGATACGGTTCAAACGCACGATTAAGCGAAGACCGGATAGAATGTGATTTAGACCCGACAAGTTTGAATACTTGTATAATATGGGTATACTAAATACATTCTGGATTTTTAGACAAAGATGATAAGGTTTGACTCATTTCGGTCAATTTATGCAAACTAGTTACATAAACCGAACCGAGCGCGAAAAGGGCGTCAAGGGTAACCATAAGAGTCATATGCAAGTTCCCTGAGTTAATATGCCTTTAATATGTTGTGATATCAGTAGGATATCTTCCATTATGCCCAAAACGAGTTTAATCTCAAAATAAGCCCCGTAGGGGTATTTTGGTCATTTTAAAGATTATAAAAGAGTTAATTTATAAATCTGAGTTACAGGTCTGATTTTTCTAGTAAATATACTCAATTTACTATGTTATATCAGTAGGGTATGACCTATATGGGAAATTTATCATTTAAAACCAAACTATGCACCTTAGGGGTATTTTGGTAATTTCACTTAGGCTTAAAAGATCAAAACTGGAAACCTGAGTTTATAAACTTTTACTTACTGTTATTATATAAAAATATACTAAAATTATCAGTAGGTATCAACCTTATATGTTTAATATTGTTTTAGTACATACTATGTGTTAAAAACGCTTAAAAAGACGATTTGGAGCCATTTCCGGGTTTTTAAAGGAAAGCTGATATTTTTATAATTCCAGAAGGCTCAAAATATTTTATTTAACAAATAAAATCAGTATAAAAAGGTTTGGGGTCAAAAGGATTTGTAAAACTCATTTTATGGCTTAAAAGGGCAAAATCGGTATTAACCGAATTAAACTTAGAGACCTATGTTATGCTCAGCTAAAAATTAAACAAAAATCTTCAAAAATCCCAAAATATTATATTACATCAGTGGGTAAAAAGTTTGATATCAAAAAGTAGGTTTAAATAGGTTATACGCTAATTACGCCGTTTAAGTAACATAAAGCTTTCAAATTACGCTAATGAGCATAACTTCTAATCTAGACCTCAAACTGATGTCAAATTTTAGGTGCAAGTTTATAATTCAGTAACTAATGTTTCTACTCTTTCACTTTTTCAAAAATCATGTTTTATAGTCAAAAGGGCATAATAGTCAACATTTAAGCATTAATCGGAAACATGCATGTGAATCGGATAAGTATTGAACCAAGTTGTATAATCTCAGAGAGTTATACTTATATGAAACCTGGTCCAAAATAAGCTCTAAGGCAGATCTTAAACATGCATAAACGGGTCAGAACTGAAAGTCAAAGCAAAAGTCAAATTATGCGACTTTCGGTTCCGATCCGGGTTTAAACTGAAAATTGTCGAGTTGAACATGTTGGGACATGTTCTTACATTAATTCCCATGTTATATTAATGATCAAACAGGTTGCAGGTACCCTACATTGCTAATTATGCTTAAATTTGAAAATACACATTCTGTTGACTTTTTAAAGCAAGCTTTGACTCGACAATTAACATAGTTAGAGTGGGAATCTGAAAGTACCCTTTTAAGGGTTTGTTACCCACATAAATACCTACTTGTAGGTAATTTCAATTCGAGAAATGACTGAGCGGATTTCAATTAATCGCAAAGTCAAATTTAAATTACGACGGTTTGACTAATAGCTAATTAACTAAGCTAAAACGAAATCGAAAGGGTTATGAACACTTACAAGAGTCCTAATTACGATTAGAGATCACTAGAAAGCCTGAGGTTGATCAGAGAGCTTCAGAATTGAGAATGCAAGTGAAGTATCAAGTGAACTTACCTCCTTTATATAGTTTTCGGGACCTCACGAGATCGCGACAAGTGTCGGGAGTTCATAACCAGATTAGGCCAGGTGTAAAACCATTTATAAAATCTATGGACTGCCCCTAGAGTCGGTTTTTGTGAGTTAGGAACCAGTTTTGAACATGAAAACAGCAAGAAACAGGCTGTTTACAGCTATTCTGCATTCTGTGCAGGTCTCGCGGCCCGCGTAAGGGTCTGTATGACCTTGCGCGCCCCGCCTGACATCCCAGATCAGCAACAGCAGTTTCAGTAATGACAGAAATGGTCCCTGTCAGCTCATAAAGTCATTTTAGGCACGTTCAAGGCCCGTTAACCTCATATAAAGGCCCCACTATGATGTTTAAACCTAGGGGACATGAAACATGTTCAAAAACATGTCGGATGTCGGTTCGTTTGGCCGTACGGTCACGTTATGCGTCGAATTACGACGAAACACGGACGGACGCTAAAAACGGTCCAAATCACGCGACGTGTGGAATTTTATCAACGTGATCACTAAAATAAAATATTTTAGTGCTTACATAATTTTTTGGGTGTCCGGGGATATTCAGATTGTGAGATATGCGCGAAAATGCAAACTTGTGCACTTTTTGACACTTTTAGTCCCTGCATGACATAAAAGTTTATTTTTGCGCATGAAACACCTCTAAGCCTATATCTAAGCTATATGAAGGATAAATAGGGTATGTTTAACTCCTGGTCATATTCTGGAAGGTCCGTTACCATACGATTCGACCTACTTTTGCAGTTTGACGCAATTAGTCCTTTAATTGCGCATTGTAGCGCGAAATGTCATTTAATGATATCCAAGCCTCCTATGGCCCATAATGGGATTACCAAGCATATACTTAAATATTACTACGCTCTCGTTCGCTTAGATGGTCACCGAAAGGCGTAGATTCAAAAGTTGACGCTTTAGGCCCCTCTATTGCGCAAACTTGCACATCTCATCATTTATTAGCATTGAAGCCTCATCTAATCCATATTAGGCATTCTGGGAAGTATTATTAACACCATGATGCTTCGGGTTCACTAAAAGGTCATTCAGAGATATAATTAAACATATTGACACTTTTAGTCCCTCTAACTTGCAAAGTTGCGCGTAACTTTACTTATAGGAGTAAAAACCTTAGACGGCCATTATTTGGCATTCCTGAGAGTATAATTAAATATTATTAAGCTCCCGGTTTGTTAGAAGGTCACTCAGAGGTAAGAATTAACATGTTGACGCTTTTAACCCCTTTATTGCGCAAACTTTCAATTAATTACGCAAACGGCTACACTTATTAATCAAGTGGCATATTTGTGAATATAAACATCATAAGAAACTTATTTTTAGGTATGTTATCACTTCCAGTCCTTTCATAATAAAAGTTTTCAATTTTTTGAAAAATTTGTCCCTCAATTTCAGTGTTTGACCTCATTAGGGTTTATTACACGTGTCAATACATCATTAGACGTGATTTTACGAGGTGTTACACCAAGGGCCACATGTCTTGCATGAAATGGAAAGGAAGAGAGGTGGGCTGCCTAAATCCACCCTTCTCCCAAATATATACGATACACACACACACACACATATATATATATATACAATATAGATTAAAAACTGGTATTTAACCGGTTACCGGGTATTTTATCTAGCGTTTTAACCCGTTTTAGCGCGTTTTAAATTATTTTTAATGCTCTATAAAAATAAACCCGTCAAAATATTATTGAACAATATTTCGTTTGCCTGGACTGGCTTCGTTGCCGGTATTTGGCAGTATGCGCGCTGTGCTGCGCGGTATGCGCTTAAAATCGCAAAAATAGGGATTTATGCGTTTTTATTGATTTTTATCATTCTATAGTAATAAACTCATCAAATTATTATTAAAATGATTATCAGTTGCCTTGACAGGCTGTGTTGACAGTATTTTGTCGGTACACGCGCTGCATTGCGCGGTACGCGCTTAAACTCGAAAAATAGAGTTTCCTAGCGTTTTAAATTATTTTTCCACATCGATATGATTAAAATAATTATTCTAATCATAAAATACTATTTTTAGGATTTTAACACTGATCGGGTGGTCACCGACGTTCGTTTCACATTTTAACAGTTACACGATAAGCGTTTATCTTACCTTTGCCAGCATAATTTTACCAAAGTTTAAATTTACCAACTCATTAAATACCATATATAAACATCATAACCAGTCAGATACAACCTTTTTACCTATTCACAACACATGTTACAATTGTACGGTACGGCCAGAAAAGCCGTGTGTCACAGTCTCCCCCTGTTTAGGAAATTTCGTCCCCGAAATTTTTACTCTACAGATTTTGTTTTCGCACTAAATAAAAAATAGCAAAAACAGGTTTAATGAATATAGTCTTGTATTTTCTGCGAGAAACTTTGATTCTTACGAAGAATCCTCGTAGACCTATATTACACACATCTTTGATTCCTAATCTCACGTCTCAACGCTCTCCACCCTTTCCAAGGTTCAACATTTATAAGCACTTAATCAAGAAGATTAAGTCAAAATTCCACCAATTTGGGTTCTACATACGTATATTTACATATACATTACCCCGTACCTAAGATAGTTTGAGTTTACACCCGATTGATTCAACTCGAGATGGGCTCTCGAAAGTGTAACACCCCGTGTTTCCACAGGTCAAAGTCAAAGTCAAGGTCAAAGTCAACGACCGGTTATACGGATTTGACTTGTAGAAATTTCTTTATTTTATTTGTATTATGTGGAGTAAGTGTTGTTAATTACAAGCCATCGACGTATTATTCAAACAACTCACGACTGTGAACTATGGGAAGTAACAATGCGATAAAGCTAATCAAGCTATGCTAATCAAATCGACACCGAATCACAACTCGATCTATACTTGTTGGTTATTGATATACATGTGTGTGCCTTAGGTGTTACTTGTGCATGTTTATTTATGTTGTGTTGTGGTAAACAATCGAAACGCAATCTAACTTGAAATGCAATCGAACTCAATCGACATCGAACTCGAATCGTATAGAAACTATGATAATTGGTGGAGAAGAGATAGTGCTTGATATGAGTGGTTGGAACTAAAAGTAATTTGACTAGGAAACCCTATCGTGTCGAACCGCTCGCAATCGAAATTGAAACGCCAAAAATCGTCGCGTCGAACATTCAACCCAGTGCCATCCGGCCGGATAGCCACCCGACCGAATAGCCCCTTGTCCGCAGATCAGACGCCATCCGACCGGAATGTCATCCGACCGGATAAGTCATCCGAGCGGTGTGCCATCCGATCGGACAACCCTTTCCTCTTTTGGAATCCTATAAATACCCCTGTCATTGTCATTCTTTCTACTTTTGGAAACCCTCTGTCCGAATAGCTCGTGCTCCCCACCTTTTCTTCGATTTCTCTCGATCACGGTAAGATCTCGTCCTAAATATTGTACTTTCTTGATCTACACGCAGTCCTACACCTTGCTATCTTTTAAATCTTAACTTTTAACCGTGAAATCACTAGATTTCGGGTGTTCAAGGATGATGTCATCATGTGTTCTTCAAGAACTTCATGTTTTGGCCTCAATCCACCAAGAACAACTTAGATCTAACCGATTTCCACAAAGATCTTGTAAAGATCTCGACACAAGGGTGATGAAAGAGGATTGAAAGAAGGTTTTTAACTTTCTTTCAACTCTTTTGCACTCAATGTACTCAAAACCGATAGGATCCGACCCCGATTTAGTCTTCTACTCGATTGTAGTGTTGTACTAGCTCAAGATCCGGATTCAACCCACGAGACTACCGGTTTCGGGTTAGCCAAGACCAACCGTCTCGAGCCGGTAACCGGCCGAACTAGGGTGATTCCTGTTCGGGTTGGTCATCTGGGTCGAACTAGGGGTTCTGTTGGTTAACACGTTGTCAAGTGTCTCGACATAATGACAAACCATCAAAACGACCAAGTGTAGGACGAACGGAACAACCGTAATGGATTCCTATCCAACCGGATTACAATCCGATCGGATAGGTCATCCGAACGGATTGCCATCCGAATGGATCACGCTTGGGTCCCACCTTTAAAACAATCTTAGCTGAAGTTTGTGTGACAACCCGAACTTCCGAGTTTAATGTCGTTTTGTTTCGTGATAATTAACTTCTCATTATCCCTCTCCCACACTTCATTCTATTATAAACGTTTTATTTTATGTTAAACGTGAACGTAATTGAGTATGGTAGTGTGCTTGTATCTTTGGGGCCACGAGTGGGACGGGTCACACACAACATTGTCACACACAATATATATTGGAGCCGTCGCACATGACACTAATGGCTCCTTATCTATATGGGCCGCACATCTAGATGGGCCGCACATTGGGGCTGCACTTTTGTGTCCCTTTGTTTGGTGAAGGGCCGCCCAAACCTTTGAAGCCCATTAGAACTCAACCGAGTCCAATCTACTCCGCGTGTAATTTGATAAGACCTAGCCCAGTTATGGTAACAGAATAGGATTATAGGGTCGGCCCACTTGCTAATGTGTTGGCATATTAAAACTTGAATGTATGTAATTACAAAAAAAGGATTATATCTCACAATTACAAAATAACAAACCCTACCTATTTCCAAGTTACCTACGGCAGAAGAGGACCCCCTTCTCTCGAGACATCACTCAAGTAATCCGGAATCTTGGTTAGTAAATCCATATTTATGATTATTCTTATTTGATTGTTCTCTATGTGATTATGTTTTGCAAACGTGTTACAAGCATCCAGCCTTTTCATGAATTCTTGTTGAGTATGTTGTGAGAGTCGAATGAATGTGGATTGTTACTGTCAGATTTCCGTAATATTGATAATATTGGTTAATTATGACATGAACCTGTGAGTTAAAATTCGGTGACTCAAACATGTATTATAATGATTAGATACGAAATAAAGATATGGTTTGGTTTCTTTAGTAAAGTTCAAGGAATTGTGATAGATCGATGATGATGATGATCATGTACTAAGAATAATGTGTTAATGATTGAAACATGAAATTGAATTGTGGTTGGTGGCAATTTTCGATGTGTGTGTGTGTGTGCATGGAGTCAAAGTATGATTATCATCAATATTGATGTAACAAGTAGTGGGTACCCTATTAAATATTGATGTTAAGTGGTTTTAAAGGTCCAATAGAATGATGTTAACTAGCTTTAAGGGTCCAATAGAATTGTGGATATCTAATTTGATAAGTTTGGATAATATGACAGCCATGTGTTTGTAACTTTGATACCACCAAATCGATCATGTGCATCCTACATATGTGTCAGAATAGACAAGATGTTAAATGATGATGTTTGTCATGTGAGTTAATGAATGTGCTAATTGTGTATATTGTTCTTGTGTGAGGATAGTTTAATTAATGGTAATAGTGTGATGCATGACTTTAGGGTTAGTGATATTATTATATCGATATCTGCTTTGTTTTGAGGGGCCATTTATTCACTGCGAATATGGCTGGGCTGCATGACCACGGGTCACCAGCTCAGCCCACATCAATGTGTATCGGAATTGTTTTTTTGGGCCGTTATAATCTGTGGATTTGGTGGGTTAGTTGAAGCTGTGGATTACGAACAAGTTGGGCCATTAACATATTTGGTTTACGGGCCCAACCTGTCACGAAATCATATATACACGGGCCTTAGGCGATGCATGGGCCGCGGTTGTAAGCTGGGCTGTAGAATGGACTTGGTTATTTTAGTTGGACCGGGTAAAATGGGTGAGTAATAATTGGGCTACATGTTAACTGACCTGGGTCCTATTCTCTTGTGATTGGCAAACTAGTGATATGTGATAAAATAAAACATGCGTGTATGGCCCTAACTTGAAATGTGAATGTGTGTCGGTATGGATTTTTGCTACGACTTGTGTAATAGAACGAACTATGCTTGCTATGACGTACGTGATGATTATATGTTGGTTGTTTATTGTGTGAGCAATACGTGCGATTAGATACGTGAACTATTTGAATATGAAAGCTGTGGTTTATGGGCAGTAGAACTGACTGTTATCGGTAACTCCTTGAGGATGTACTTGATCAACTGGTAGACTCGTAGATAATCTTACCGAGCAAAACTAAGGTGAGTTCACTACTTTGAGCATGCGTCCCGGTGCTTAGGACAGTCAGTGGGTATTTCAGGGAGGGATAAGTCTTTTGGGTAAAACTGGTACATATTTGATAATATTCTCATCCTTTCATTCTTAAGTCCCATCTTTTGTTACCGGGGAGGTAACGGGGTATTAGTTGGTAGCGCTACTTAGGTTTGGCACCCTCACGCCGTACCGGGGAGGACGGTTGTGAACTAATTACCCAGTCGGGCCCAGTGCTTTGATAGGAGCACTGGGGAAAGGACAAAACATACATCAGGAGCCGTCTTGTTCAGTATCGAGATATTATCAGTATTACTTGTGCAATCGTTAATGAACTGTTTTAAACACTTGGTAACAAACGTTTTTATAAACTATGAACTCGCCAGCTTTGTCTGATACGCTTGTTGCATGCTCACAGGTCGTTAGGTATTTTGGATTTGGAAATTTGCTGTCTGGAGGAGCAGGAGTAGTCATGGGTCGACTGAAGAGACACATGTGATTATTGGTTTACTATTACACAGTGATTTTGAACAACTTAGTTATGGTTTATTATTCACTTCCGCTGAACGTATTGGTTTTCGTATAAACTTATGATGGGATTTTATTTTTAATTTGAGAACTTTATTTTGAAAACTTGTACGTGTTCAATGTAATTAGTGGCTCGTTGTTGGTACGTCACACGCCTAATAGGGACATTCCCTAGGTGGTATTTTGGGGGTGTGACAGTTTGGTATCAGAGCCACTGGTTATAGTGAACTTGGTTTTAGAACGTTTTTGTAAAACCAGACTATAACCGAACAATTCTGAATACGTGAATACGACCATGACACTCAGCTCCAGATTGCAAGGTTCGTCTTTCTCACTTGTTGCATACATTACATGGCTAGTACACATTTATTTATGACGTAGCATACGGACACACACTTGTCACAATAGTATGATTACATGAATTGCTTGCTTACATTATGATGCATTGGTAGTATGTCATAGTCTTGGGATTTCTGTGATCTTATCGTTTTGATAACCTCTGTTTGGCATTCGAGTTTGGGGAACCATTTGACATGAGTTAGGAGGAACTGAGATGAGCATGCAAATCGCAATATTATTGTGGGTGCACACATAATAATAATGTGGGGTGCATGTAAGTCCCAGTGAGGCTTAACAAGTGAAAAAGGGGTTCCGTTCGGTTATTTGGTTGATGTGAAACACAACAGTCTATAGGAGTCATATCAGTGATTGTCTCCTACTTGAATGTGATCTTTTCATTTCCCTCTGAAACCTTTCGAATCTCGATGCTATCGAGTATTACCTGAACACCCACCTGAACGCCTAGCGAACTATGTAGAATGTTAGGTGCTTGTACGAACGTCCCCGAGTTAGATGTTGCAGCATCAATGATTGGTCTGTACCCTTCTCACTCCTCTTCTTTGGTTGGAACTCAGCATATTGGCGCCTTAGATCCCGAAGTGCGATCACTTCTGCAACACTCACGCAACATACCGCGTATTACTCAATCAACCTGCTAGATCGATGGACAAGAGGATGAGTGTAGTACTTTACTGACTTCAGTATTTGGACGACCCTAATTACCAACAACGAACATCAACAATTTGACGCCAATCGGATCTTTAACCCTCGTCAGCGACTTTTGGGAGTTAACTCTTACAAATCAATCTGGACATAAGCGATGACAACAGATTATAGTGTGGGATGTGTGACTACCAGCATGATGAGTAACGCCTTAGGACGTGACGCAGAATGTGAAAAGATGGACCTTGTCGGTGAAAGATTGTAGGGCTCCGTTACAAGCAATGACATTAGAGGTAACAGTCATGGCAGCATCAAGATACTCGTAATGGTAACCAACAGTATGGAAATGGAGGTGCCAACAACATGGATTGGTCATGGTTAAATTAAGACGACAACAACCAAGGAAACGACGTCAGTACTGGAAATCCTCGTAACGATAACAACAACACTGAAAATGATACCCACAGAAGGGTATATAGGATTGGCGTGAGCGACGCCAGGCATAACAGCAACATGGTAGCTAGTATGAGTAGCTAATCGCTTCGTCTCTGTTCTGTTTAACCCTAACGCTTCTTGAAGCCGAACCTGTTGTGGAATTGACTGAGGGCAAGACAATCGAAACCTCATAGGTTTGTTGGGATGCAAACTCAGCCTTATGGAACAAGTGTTCAACATCGGCCTTCCTTCTACTACCCCTGATGGTTACAATGCAGTAGTTAGTGTGGATTGGTATTCAGAAATCGCGCAGACATACCTTGTGAGGAGAAAATTTTGTGTGGAGAATCGTTATTTGTTCTAAAGCAATAGAGTGGTACAAGGGTTAGCGCCATTCCAACTATGAAGGCCCAGAAGTGTCTACGGAAGGATTATTCCGCTATGTTAGCACTCGTTACTGATGTTAAGGCTAAGGAAAAGAGGATCGAGGATCCACCAATTGTTCGTGATTTCTTCCTAAGTGCTACCAGAAGAACTATCAGGTTTACCTTCACATCATCAGGTGGAATATCAGATCGGTATCATGTCAGGAGAAGCCCTTGTTACTAGTATTCCTTATTGTCTTACACCAGGAAGGATGCAGGAACTGCCTAATCAACTTCAGGAACTATTGGACATGAGTTTTATCGTATCTAGTTTTTCGCTTTGGGGAGCCCCAGTTATACCAGTGAAGATAAGCCTTTTCGTATGTGTACCGATTATCGAGAACATAACAAGGTGACAGTTAGGAACCGCTTGTCTCGACCATGTATTGGCCACCTGTCGACCAGTTGCGAGGGACAAGCTTCCATTCGAGGATTGGCTAGCGAACGAACTATCATCAGGTGGAAGTCCAAGAGGAGAATGCTCTTAGAACAACATGTCGAACACAATGCAACCATTTTAACTTTGTACACCATGATCATTGGATTGATCAACACACCAGCAGCTTCAGGGATCACATGAATCGACCGTATTTGTTGATGACGTTCTGAATCATGACTAGGAGAAAGGAACACCATGGGTGGCATATGTATCCTATTTTAGCGCTCAT
Source organism: Helianthus tuberosus (assembly GCA_030545235.1). Lineage (NCBI taxonomy): Eukaryota > Viridiplantae > Streptophyta > Magnoliopsida > Asterales > Asteraceae > Helianthus > Helianthus tuberosus. The sequence goes on along the minus strand of JARYGA010034739.1, from coordinate 7,344 downwards.
GTGGGAGGAGCCATTACGTGTGAAGTCTTGTTAAATGTCACATCTAGATTCGAGAGATGCATTTTGATCATGTAACCAACGGAGTTGGAATACACGTGGATCTCGCTAAGATGCATCTTGTTAGAAACTGATCGACACCAAAGATTCCTTCGGGGATGCAACAATTCCTTGGTTTCGCTAGATACTATCGCAGCTTACTCATAGGATTTTCGAAGGTCGCACAGTTTAAATCTCTTTAGCACAGCAGGGTGCTGTGTTCGTGAAAGACGAAACAGGAGGACGTCTTTTCAGCTTTCGAATTCCAACTCTGCAATGCACTGAGCATCGTCTTTACCTGAGGGTGAGAGTGATTTAGTGGTATACCATGATGGTCCGAATCAGAGTCCCAGTTACACACCGACGCAACACGAGAGAGTGATGACTTACGTGATGGAGTTACAAAGAGGAACTGCACGACACGCAACTGGCGGTGAAAACCGTGGTCTTGGGATTCTAGATGGAGGCATTACTTGGATGGTACCAGATGCGTTATTTAGACTGATCACAAGGGCCTCCCGTGTACCTTGGCTTCGGTAGAGCTAAATCAGTTAATGGCATCGCTGGAGGGAACTTTTGGATGATTACAACTATGAAACTTGAACATGCACGAGCTTTGCAGCTCACTATCGACTCTAACTTACCTGACCCGACTCGCCCTGTTCAAACTAGAGAACTGAAGGAAGAGGATTTTCAAGTTGAACCCATGCGGGGCATGGAGAAGCAACCTTGGCAGGTCAGACGATATTCACCACCTCATGGAACGAGTGTGGATCTCATTATACAGTAACTGTAGGAAATTTATGTTGAGCAAAGCACACCTGCCTCGATATTCTAGTCGTCTGGGTTTTGATGAGAGACATTAGGATTTATATACCTTGTACTGGTGATCAGGCATGAAGGCCCACCTAGCTAGGTATGGGAATGATGTTTGACTTGTGGGAAAGTCAAGGTAAAGTATTAGCAACCTGAAACACCCATTTGGAAATGAGGACAGACTGCAATGGATTCTATCACGAGTCTACTTACAACTCGAAACGGAAACACTATCACCTGGGTGATCGTTGATGGACTCACGTCATCAGCACACCTTCTTGCAGCTGTGGATGTTCCTCTGGGAGAGGCGGCTTTTAGGCATGGGGTGACAACTCCTGATACCTCTGCTTTTGACCTATACTTGATTTACGTCTGGCGACACACAACACCCTTGGCTCACGTCTAGACATGAGCATTTCTTATCACCGTAAGATAAATGGTCGGAATAAACGAGCCATCCTGACACTCAAAGACATGCTGCGAGCATGTGTGTGGTTGAGTTTAGTAAAATTTGGAGGGATATCTACCTTTAGTGGAGCACTACTGCAACAGTTACCACTCTAAGTACTTAGGCAGCTCTGTTTGGGGGCAATGCATGGACGATGATACCGATCTCCTTGTTCGACTAAGGTGGGTGACAATCTAATTTTTTGGAGGCAATGCGCGACCGTCAGGAAAGCTAATAGGTTAGGAAACACTGGGAGTTAGCTGCAGGCGAGCGAGTCTTGCTGAAGTTTTCACCCCGGGAGGGTGTGGTGCGCTTTGGAAAGCGCGACAAGCTTAACCCGCGTCACGTTGGGCCATTTAAAATCCTGGAGCAGATCAGTAAAATGGCTTACAAGCTCGAGTTACCCAACGAATTGGGTAACGTATGCGATGTCATTTATGTTTCGGATCTAAGGCAGTGGTTGTCCGATGAAACACATGCGATACCTTTACTAGAGGCATTTATCGAACACATGGACCAGGAAGTCAAGGTTCATTAGCATAGTCGTATCACGATTGTGAGAGTTCGTTGGAACTCAAGACATGGATCGGAGTTCACGTGGAAACACGAGGATCAGATGAAGCTCAAGTATCCTCAACTTTTTCCTAATGACCAAACTAATTCTGGTCCCGAAATTCCTCTTCAAGTTGGGGATGATGTGGCACCTGAGGAAAATCCGCAACAATCTTGATTTATCACTTCACTTTTCTGGGCCTCCTTGTCAAATTTCGGGACGAAATTTCCTTCAAGTTAGGGATGATGTGACAACCCGAACTTCCGAGTTTAATGTCGTTTTGTTTTGTGATAATTAACTTCTCATTATCCCTCTCCCACACTTCATTCTATGTTAAACGTTTTATTTTATGTTAAATGTGAACGTAATTGAGTATGGTAGTGTGCTTGTATCTTTGGGGCCACGAGTGGGACGGGTCACACACAACATTGTCACACACAATATATATTGGGGCCGTCGCACATGACACTAATGGCTCCTTATCTATATGGGCCGCACATCTAGATGGGCCTCACATTGGGGCTGCACTTTTGTGTCCCTTTGTTTGGTGAAGGGCCGCCCAAACCTTTGAAGCCCATTAGAACTCAACCGAGTCCAATCTACTCCGCGTGTAATTTGATCAGACCTGGCCCAGTTATGGTAACAGAATAGGATTATAGGATCGGCCCACTTGCTAATGTGTTGGCATATTATAACTTGAATGTACGTAATTACAAAAAAGGATTATATCTCACAATTACAAAATAACAAACCCTACCTATTTCCAAGTTACCTACGGCAGAAGAGGACCCCCTTCTCTCGAGACATCACTCCAGTAATCCAGAATCTTGGTTAGTAAATCCATATTAATGATTATTCTTATTTGATTGTTCTCTATGTGATTATGTTTTGCAAACGTGTTACAAGCATCCAGCCTTTTCATGAATTCTTGTTGAGTATGTTGCGAGAGTCGAATGAATGTGGATTGTTTCTGTCAGATTTCCGTAATATTGATAATATTGGTTAATTATGACATGAACCTGTGAGTTGAAATTCAGTGACTCAAACATGTATTATAATGATTAGATACGAAATAAAGATATGGTTTGGTTTCTTTAGTAAAGTTCCAGGAATTGTGATAGATCGATGATGATGATGATCATGTACTAAGAATAATGTGTTAATGATTGAAACATGAAATTGAATTGTAGGTTGGTGGCAGTTTTCGATGTGTGTGTGTGTGTGCATGGAGTCAAAGTATGATTATCATCAATATTGATCTAACAAGTAGTGGGTACCCTATTAAATATTGATGTTAAGTGGTTTTAAAGGTCCAATAGAATGATGTTAACTAGCTTTAAGGGTCCAATAGAATTGTGGATATCTAATTTGATAAGTTTGGATAATATGACAGCCATGTGTTTGTAACTTTGATACCACCAAATCGATCATGTGCATCCTACATATGTGTCAGAATAGACAAGATGTTAAATGATGATGTTAGTCATGTGAGTTAATGAATGTGCTGATTGTGTATATTGTTCTTGTGTGAGGATAGTTTAATTAATGGTAATAGTGTGATGCATGACTTTAGGGTTAGTGATATTATTATATCGATATCTGCTTTGTTTTGAGGGGCCATTTATTCACTGCAAATATGGCTGGGCTGCATGACCACGGGTCACCAACTTAACCCACATCAATGTGTATCAGAATTGTTTTTTGGACCGTTATAATCTGTGGATTTGGTGGGTTAGTTGAAGTTGTGGATTACGAACAAATTGGGCCATTAACATATTTGGCTTACGGGCCCAACCTGTCACAAAATCATATATACACAGGCCTTAGGCGATGCATGGGCCGCGGTTGTAAGCTGGGCTGTAGAATGGACTTGGTTATTATAGTTGGACCGGGTAAAATGGGTGAGTAATAATTGGGCTACATGTTAACTGATCTGGGTCCTATTCTCTTGTGATTGGCAAACTAGTGATATGTGATAAAATAAAACATGCGTGTACGACCCTAACTTGAAATGTGAATGTGTGTCGGTATGGATTTTTGCTACGACTTGTGTAATAGAACGAACTATGATTGCTATGACGTACGTGATGATTATATGTTGGTTGTTTATTGTGTGAGCAATACGTGCGATTAAATACGTGAACTATTTGAATATGAAAGCTGTGGTTTATGGGCAGTAGAACTGACTGTTATCGGTAACTCCTTTAGGACATACTTGATCAACTGGTAGACTCGTAGAGCAAAACTAAGGTGAGTTCACTACTTTGAGCATGCGTCCCGGTGGTTGGGACAGTCAGTGGGTATCCCAGGGAGGGATAAGTCTTTTGGGTAAAACTGGTACATATTTGATAATATTCTCATCCTTTCATTCTTAAGTCCCATATTTTGTTACCGGGGAGGTAACGGGGTATTAGTTGGTAGCGCTACTTAGGTTTGGCACCCTCACGCCGTACCGGGGAGGACAGTTGTGAACTAATTACCAAGTCGGGCCCAGTGCTTTGATAGGAGCACTGGGGAAAGGGCAAAACATACATCAGGAGCCGTCTTATTCAGTATCCAGATATTATCAGTATTACTTGTGCAATCGTTAATGAACTGTTTTAAACACTTGGTAACAAACGTTTTTATAAAATGTGAACTCGCCAGCTTTGTCTGATACGCTTGTTGCATGCTCGCAGGTCGTTAGGTATTTTGGATTTGGAAACTTGCTGTCTGGAGGAGCAGGAGGAGTCATGGGTCGACTGAAGAGACACATGTGATTATTGGTTTACTATTACACAGTGATTTTGAACAACTTAGTTATGGTTTATTATTCGCTTCCGCTGAACGTATTGGTATTTGTATAAACTTATGATGGGATTTTATTTTTAATTTGAGAACTTTATTTTGAAAACTTGTACGTGTTCGATGTAATTAGTGGCTCGTTGTTGCTACGTCACACGCCTAACAGGGACATTCCCTAGGTGGTATTTTGGGGGTGTGACAGTTTGAGTATCGAACGAATTGCAATCCGATCGGACGACCATCTGACTGGATTACTCTTCAGATCATGAGATACTAAGACTTTAAAAACTTAAACAATTTTCAACATGTTCATTACCAGAGTTGCCACCCGACCGGATGGACATCTGATCGAGTGACACTTCTGCTTAGAGCTTGCCTTCACTAAGTACTCTCACCACTAAGTTGCCGTCCGACCGGATGACCATCCGAACGGATTGTCATCCGCACGACTCACCATCCGATCGATCGACTTGATGGGTAGAGATACTTCAATGATTTCAAAATGCTACAACGAAAACTTCAAAAGTCAAGCCATCATACACAAACACATTCTCCTCATAGGAAGAAACAATCCACTCGAATCGTCATCCGACCGGACAACTGTCCGACCGGATGACCATCCGAACGGATTGTTATCTGCACGGATTACCGTCCGATCGGATTACCACCCGATCGAACCACTATCCGACCCATTTGCACCTTGCACCATTTGACGCGTAAAACGTCACTAATAGTTATGCTATCGAATCTAACCAGGCTAACCTTACTCGCTAAGCGCTCCCTTCAATCTATTAATCGCTGTGAGTATACTCGATCCCTTTTTGCTTTACGCACTTTTGGGTGTTACATACTGTTTTGGTCAAAAAATCTGATGAGGATAATGCAACCAAACTCTTTGTTACGGGGAATGATGCTTTGAATGTAGAACAATGATAAGGATCACTTCAATGTAAATTGCACAAATGACACAAGGATTTATACGGGGAAAAAGCCCTTGATCAAGAGTTGATCTCCGGCACAAAAAACCCCGGGTGATGGAAACTACCGATCACCAAGCTCAAATAAATCAATAAATGTTTACAACTTCGGATAGTAACGAGCTAGGTATAAGGATCACTATGGTGAAATGTGTAAAAATGAGTGAAAACTAATAAGTGTTCGTCGAGAGCTTCAAGAGTGCGATTGTATGAGAGTGTGTGTAGCTGAAAATGGCTAAGTGTTCTCATTCTAGCTCGTCACCCCTTTAAAAATAGAAGTTAACTACGCTAACAAACTATCCAACTTTTGTGCCAAGCTCCCACATTCTCCACAACGTCCATTTCCAGTCAAACGTGTGCGAAATACCCGTGGAATATTCCATAGTAACGTTGCCAAGACCAAGTCAAGCTTGTTACTCCTGCAAAATAATACGAAACATAAACAAACAATCGTTAGTATGAGGATCCTTAAGGTGATCCATGATCCTGATCCTGAAGCTCTTCTGAGGATCACTATTTGTCACAGAAGTAAGGATCATTAATTAGGATAACAAATAAGGATCACTAATTGTTAGAAAATCCTCCCCTAACAATTGCCCCCAAAATATAAGGAGTGATATGTAAAATGAGCGAATTATATTTTCTTGATCTTATCCGCAACTAACTATCGGAAATATAGCCGTTATTGTAGAACTATCCGTTGCAACCATGACGTCACAGAAGTGACAACCCTGCACAATCATGATTATAAATAGGAGATATAGATAGGATCGATTGCATTTAAAATTTCAGAGATACTCCCTTTATAACTGCATTCCGAAGATAAACAGGTATTCTCTCTTCATCTTCTTCCTTCTTTTGCTCTGTTTTCCTTCTCTTCCATCATTCTATCAAAGATGTTGCTCCGGAACTCCCCAGCTAAGGATCACCCGAAGAACAGCCCACCGAAAAGCCAGGGGATCATCGAAGATTCCATAAGAGAACGCTGCTGTTTCAACGATGCACAAATTGATAGGATCCGCCACTGCTTCCCGGCGAATACCGAGTTTAGACCTTTTGATCCCAATGCCCTGAGCGATCATATCTTCGATAAATGGGTTGCTTTTCCTGTCACCCCGTTCACCATAGGCTATACATATCCTTTTCCAGCCTTCACCCAATCTTTCTTTTCCCTAACCGGCATCTCTTATATCCAAGCCATGCCGATGATATGGAGGGTTTTGTACACCCTTGAAAGGATCATCGAGCAGGAAGGGATAGACTTAGGAATGTCAGAGCTGGGAGAGCTGTATGATCTTACTACCTTTGGTTCTCATCGTTATTTGTTTAAACGTAAACCTGGTGAGGAACACCCGATCTTCAAAGCTACCAAGAATGATGCTAACTGGAAGCGGCGTTTCTTTTTCGTCAGGAGAGATTCTATTGATGACGGAAAGGATCTATCCAAGAAATGGGCTACCCATGGTTGGGTGGAGGATACTGAGAAGGATCACCAGAGAACTTTCCTTTGATATAAGGATCACTTATATATTTTTGCTTTCTTGTTATGCAGCTATCACCGTCTCACACCTCAGACTGTCTCCTGCTGCCAAAGAGAGACTCATTGCTTTCAAGAAACTTGATCCTGAAACAAGAACTTTCAAGACAACAACCCAAGACTCTCAGGAGGTATCCTCAGGCTCTGTCACGATGTCAAGTAAGTATCTTTGTTTAAAAATTTAAATAAATAG
>JARYGA010034738.1:0-27927 GCA_030545235.1 Helianthus tuberosus | reverse complement strand
ATCACCAATGAAAGGACACTTCTTGTCAATGTAAGTTCCTAAAGTAATCAAATATCGGATCATGTCTCAGATAAATGTCAGAAATTCTTTAAACAAACCAGAAAGAATAACGTAATCTCTCTTAACTGAACAACCCATTTAGATAATCCTTCCATTCCCGAAACACAGTCCATATATTTCACCCAAGTCATCATTCAACTTTACAAACCATTTCACTTAAACCGACTTGCATTCTTGCGAAAGTAGAAACAGTCACCCAAATACACTAACTTTAGCATAGAATTTCACAGTAATCAACATTTCATTTGCAATGGAAATTCACAAGAAATATTTTAAAAAATCAATCATCCTACTTGACTTTCTAAAGTAAACAACATTCATTTCACAGTAATATGAAACAGATTAACAATCTTTGTTCAAAATAAGTGGGAAAAAACAACATTTTGGGAAAAAACAACAACAACAACAATGGGTGGATCATGGATGAATCGATATTGTCCTAAAATCAAGATTGAACAACAACTACAAAAACATAATCAACATCAATAAAGATATTTGTATTTTAAAAAATAGAAAAAACAAAAACCACCCAAACCTAAAATCGAACTTGAAACATAAAACAGATTAACAATCTTTGTTCAAAATAAGTTACGAATTACGAAAATCCGAGACAGAAACTTACCATCAATACATTCCATCTGTGAAGTTCAACGACGACGAAAAAGTAAACATGTTTCCAGAAAATAATGTCGTGGCAGCCGGTTCTGTGACCCTGTGTCACTGCACCCGTCAAACAAATACCAAATCAATGAAATATGGTGTTTCATACTTGGGATTTGTAAAAATATGTGTATCGTTTGCACATATCAATTCTTGTTCGATTTCGAGCTTTAAATTGCTTTCTAGAAGGTTATACGCGATCTGATGCGTAAATATAACCAGTTTAATGCAACAAACACTCCGGAACAGTGACATACGCTTAACATACCTTAAATAACCCTTACATAACTTAGAAATAAGTTTCGGAAGTTTTGGTATGCCAAAATCATGTTTATCCGAACTAAAGAACTATTTACGACAAAACTGCGAAACTAACGTTAGTGACCGCCCGGATAATATTTAAATCCCAAAAATACTCTGTTATGATTAAAATTTTATTTTAATCAGGTCCGTGTTGAAAAATAAATTAAAACGCCTAAAAACGTTATTTTTCAAGTTTAAGCGCATACCGAGTGTTTCTGCGCGAACAGTGCTTCTACAGCAAAACGCAGACAACGCAGCCAAATCTCGGCAACTGAAATTTATTTCAGTAATATTTTGGCAGGTTTATTTTTATAGAATAATAAAAATAATTTAGAACGCCATAAATCGGGATTTAAATGTTAGATAAAATACCCGGTACCCAGTTAAACACCCGTTTTAGCCTACATATGACATATTTATATAAAAGTTGCACATGGACCCCCTCCCCCATCTAATTTTCGGCCATCATCATGTTGGCCCCACTAAATATTTTGCAAGATTATTGCAAATATTCCATTTTATCTTCATTGGCCAAGTGTTCATGCATATCTCTTCCAAATCTTATTTATATCTTTCCATATCTCCTAAGTAATCACAACAAATCCTTACAAGACCATTCAATATCTCTCTCCCTCCTCTCTCCTCCCTCTAACCGTCCCATCTCTCTCTCTCTCTCCTCCATCTTCATATTCTTCAAACCTTCAAAGCTTTGTTCTTCATTTCAAGCTCCATTTCCTAGCAACCTTCAAGTTAGTATGAAGATCTAAGGTGATTCCAAGGTGTTGTCAAGTGATTACAAGCTTCCTATCATCAAAATCTCATCCTACAACCTACTTGAATCTTGAAGGTATAGCATTTATTTTTAAAGCATACTTTGATTCTTGGATGTTCTTAATGATTGAAGTTTCTCTTGAATCTTGGGATTTTCACTAAACTTGAAATCTAACAATGAAATGGGTCTTGAAACAAGTAAAAATGGTGATGTATATATATGTATATAACCGTACATATATATGTATGTATATGAGTTTATTTTTGAGTTTGAGTTTGATATCTTGTTAAGTACTTGTTTATGTTGTTACATGTTATTTAATGGTGGTAAGAATGCAAATATTTGGTGATTTATGAATGATATGTTAAATTTAAATTACATCAGCAAATACATCTGAATATATATCATATTTTATGCATCTAAACCCATATAAAAAGATGATGAAATGTTAGTGTGTTTTAGGCACTTGTACATGTGAAAATATGATGTTTTAAAGCTCAAGAGATGATGAAAAATGGTTAAATGACAAAAACTGTTTTAGATCTGGTTATAAACACTAAAAATAATATTATTTGATGTATTATAGTGGCATGAAACTTTGATATAGGTTTGATAGCTTTGCATGTTGTGCATATAGCTTAAAAAGTGGTAAATTAGGTGAAATTTGCATGATTTATGTGCTTTGTTCAAGACCTGCACTATCATGAGTGTAACCATTATTTTATTCAGTAAATAACATGGGTTGTGTCAAAATTTCAAGTCGTTTCGATTTGGGATGGTTCGGGTAATGTTTGATGCAAAACTATGCGGTAAAACGGTCGAAAATCGCCTTTTCGGAGGACTTTTATAAAACTGTTTTAGATCAGTAACTAAACTGATATTTTTGATATAAAAATAAGTATTTTAACTTATATTAAGTTTACTTGGTGATTGGTTAGTCATACGTGACTTCCGACGCCCAAAAATGTCACCAAATCGCTAAAATAAGTGTTTTTCGACATACACTAGAATGGGTTGTTCATGGGTTATTTTATGTGTTACAATGTGCTATGTGTTTTACAATATGTGTATAGTAATGTGTTAGTGTTGACAAGGTTATAAGTATTACGCTCGAGTACATATATACAAATACACCAAGATAGTCAAAATATAATAACTTTTTAAGAAAAATCTCAAGGTTATGTGAAAGTTCCAAGTATCGGAGAAACTCATGTATTTTTGTGAGTTTTGTTTATTAAATCATTCTTATCTAATTTAGGACAAATAAACAATTTTAGGGATTGTATTAACATATAAAAACGCACCCAAAGGTGAGTACATAGCCCCCCCTCTTTTACTGTTTTTCAAACGTTTTGGGGTGAAACACATGTGCCTACTTGTTACTTTCGTGTTTTCCTGTTTTCACATCATATACTTGCTATGCTCATTAGTACATTTATAGTACATGATTTACATTACATTGTTTCGCTATGTATGTTTACTTAGCATACTTAGTACATTGTATTCTTTACATTTCTGCTATGTATGTTGACTGAGCATGCTAGCACATTGATATACATTACATTAGTTGCATATGTTTACTCAACATATGGACACATTGTTTTACATTGCATTTTGTTGCATATGCTCATCCAGCATATGAACACATTATATTACATTTTGAACCGTTTGTAACTATTTGACTATTTGAACCGTTTGTAACCATTTGGTTATATGAACCGTTTGTAACTGTTGAACCGTGTGAACCGTATTCGACCATACATGAACATTTCTACAATTGTTAAACATTTCATCTTGGTGGCTGTTTGGGTAAGTGATTTAAGTAACGAGGTGACTTGTAATACGATAGAAACATGGTGGATACGCCGCTGGTACTTCCTATATATAAGTGCTTTTATGGTATTACATATCGCAGCGTTATTTAAACCATTTCAGTTTAGACATATTACATTTACAACTCATTTTCACATAAACATCGTTTTACAAATAACTTAATCTATACAAACTCATCTTACTTGGTTATTCACTTAACCATACCTTATTCTTTTATATATATATATATATATATCATCTTATTTGTTCATCGCCTTTCAAATGATTTATGAAAGAAAACACTCAACAAGATTCACGACTACTCTTTATTAAACAATTTCTTTAAAATCAAGTCATGAATCCTATTTTCACAAAACCTATGTATCTCACAGGCATTTTTATGCTGATGTACCTATTTTCACATGTGTTTCAGGGTATGATGCGTAGGATTTATCAAGACACACCTAGGCAGACTTGGACCTTAGCAACAATAAAAGATGCAAGACTAGTTAATTATGTTATATTTCTTGTTTGTTAAACATTGTAACTCTCTTAATTAATAAAACAAAATTTCAATTTTCCATGTGTTATGAAACAATGATTCTGTTACAACACTCCCAGACGATTCCGCCACGTTTTGTTGTTTTTACGTGGTCGGGGTGTGACAGAAAAGTTGGTATCAGAGCTCATGGTTATAGGGAATTAGGTTATTAGTAATGCTTTGACCTAGTCTATAACCTTCCTAGGACCCTAACGCGAGTTTACTTGCCTTTAGTCATAAAACAATACCGTCACCTATCCTTAGGTTACGACCACAACAAGAACATAAATTTCAAAACCTCTTTGAAAACTAATCATCTATTCTAGGATGATTGATTACTAGGTTTTAAACCCTCTAAGTATTCCAAATCTCGTCAAGGTTTGGGTCTTATAATGTGAACACGTGCAAACTGGAAGGGTGAATGCCTGTACCCTGAGTTTTCTGTCTAAGGCTAGAGTGTTCGTACAAATCCGCAGAATCGGACCAGTCACTCTTACCTGGGAACTCTTGGGGTGAGTATTCAGTTATAGGCGAGCATGTCTTCAGTGATACATTAATATGACCCGTCTACTTTGATTCATCATCGTCTCATTTGTTTGCCTTAGGTAACAAACAAATGATCACAATTTTTATGCGTTGCCATTCTGTTTTGACTAGCTGATAACCTTTCACTTGTTTCTTCCTATGTCTTTCATTTTCTTCTAGAATGTCTCTTCCTCTCAGCAACGGTCAAATGTCCTAGCAAACAGCCAAATTTGCCCAGCAAATAGGCGAAGTGATTTTGAAGACTGTGGATTTAGGCATTGCCATGTCTCGTCTCAACAATGAAGCCACTCAAGAGTCACCAAAGGAGGCGGAAGTCAAGCCTGCACAAAAATCAAGGAAGCGTAAGGCTTCAAGGAGACCCGCAGCAGTTGTACCTAATCAAGCGGGACCTAACCAAGTGGCAAGGCTACCAGCTAGGAAGCCGTACTTTGGAACTGCCCCATGGTGCAAATGATGCATCCGTTATCATTCAAACCTCATACCCTGCTCCGAATGTACCTACAGTGGACGGTGGGGACATTTGGTTAACATATGTCGCTTTGCTATCCAAAACCAAGCTGTTGCAAATCTTGCTGCTACCCAACTCCAAGCCAACCCTACTCAAGCTCGTTTTCCGTCTGGTACTTGCTACAACTGTGGCGAGACAAGCCATTTCAGGAATAAATGCCCAAAGATTGTCAATGCAAATCCAACCCTTGGATGAGCATTTGGCCGATTAGAAGAAGCTGCTGCTTTAAATAATTTGAATCTGTTGCTTTTGTTTCTTTTGTTGAACTCGGAAATAAGGTGTTCAATTTATGAATAAATTGTTGTTCACAATCCCGATGTACAAGTGTAGTTACATGTGTGTATGGCATTTCCCCATGATACCTACATCAAGGAACTATGTTCTTTAGAAACTACTCTTGTGATTCTCTATTTTCAAGTGATCGCTCATAATTTCCTCGAGAAATTTTAAGTACTCGTTTCATTCTAGGAGACAAAGTATAAGAAATAAAGTGAAATTACGAGTAATCGTGCTTTTTGCACATCTGTGCCTTTGAATCCTTGGTTAGATAACTAAGGATGTTTTCAAATCTCATACCCATTACGTTCTAATTTTTTTTCAACATGCATAACATAAGTTTTCAAAAACAACCCTCATGATTTCAAAATGTTTCATATAGTTTGAAAACAATTTTATGAAATATATCAAGTGCGCGATTTCAAAAGCATCACTCATGTTTTCAAAAACCTTATACATGTTTCAAAATTCAACTCATGATTTTAAAACATTTTTATAAATATACTTACCTAATACATCTACTTTATGATTTCAAAAGTATTATGTAAGATTTCAAAAACATTAAACACGTTTTTAAAAGAAACCCCATGCCTAGTTTTCAAAAACATTTTTCTCATACATTAACTTATCCTTCAAGTTTTACTTCTTATGTCGCCTTGACATATCTAGCATCTCAACTTCATAAGCATTTTTACTTCATGTTTTGACTTAAGCACATCTAGTGCAAGGTTTCAAAACATCTTCAACTTCTAAAATCCATATGGGATCTTTTATCTCCACAATTAGACCCTTGTGGATGATTATCATACAAATCAGAGTCCTTAATTGGATTCCTTGTGTACCTAAATTCGAACATTTCGATTCCTTATAATCGAAATCGAATTTTCTTCTTTCTATCTTCATAGTTAGATTCTTGATAATGTTTAAAGTATCAAATGAAATCCACGGAATGGATTCCTAGCGTGCCTTAAATACAAGTGCTCTGTTAGCAGAACAAATTAACAAAATGATAACAAATTCAGAAATCAAGTTAAACAATTTTGTGATTATGTGTTTATGTATTTTGTGTTTTCTTTTATGTATTTAGTGTTTTTGTAGACTCTGGATATTCGTTATCCAAATCCTCATAGAATCTTTCATGTCTTCACATGAGGGATTCGTAGTAGGATATTCAAAAAGATTGATTCAGAATCTGGTTAAGAATGACATGTGCTGAGATAGCTGAACAGACTCCTTGGTAGTCTATTTAAAATCATTTAATGATTTAATTAAAAGGACACTATGGTGGTCTAGTCACAATCATCACCGGCTCGTTCATTGTTTTCTTCCCCTAGACATTACAAAACAAACTGTGCGGACTGTGCAAGGAATTACGTAATTATGGATGCATACATAATTATGTAATTTAGTGCACAGAAATCACAGCAAGTTCTGTCCTATATCTAGAGATAACCTTATTCATTTCCAATTCTGAGGAAGCAACCGTTGAAAATGGCTCCGTCCGTTCATTTTCGTTTCTGAAGAATATCCGTTGAGGAAATGAATATCCGTTTGTTTAATCCTTCATTTCTAGTTCTGAAGAATACCCGTTGAGGAAAATGAATTATCCATTCATTTTCGTTCTGAAGAATATCCGTTGAGGAAATGAATGTCCGTTTGTTTAATCCTTCATTTCCAGTTCTGAAGAATACCCGTTGAGGAAAATGAATTATCCATTCATTTTCGTTCTGAAGAATATCTGTTGAGGAAATGAATATCCGTTGTTTATCCTTCATTTCCAGTTCTGAAGAATACCCGTTGAGGAAAATGAATTATCCATTCATTTTCGTTCTGAAGAAAATCCTTTGAGGAAATGAATATCCGTTGTTTATCCTTCATTTCCAGTTCTGAAGAATACCCGTTGAAGAAAATGAATTATCCATTCATTTTCGTTCTGAAGAATATCCGTTGAGGAAATGAATGTCCGTTTGTTTAATCCTTCATTTCCAGTTCTGAAGAATACCCGTTGAGGAAAATGAATTATCCATTCATTTTCGTTTTGAAGAATATCCGTTGAGGAAATGAATATCCGTTGTTTATCCTTTATTTCCAATTCTGAAGAACCCGTTGAGGAAAATGAATCATCCGTTCATTTTTGTTTTCGAAGAATATCCATCGAGAGAAATGAATATTGAATTTCTAAGAATACTTTACAAGACACTTAAACAAAGAGCTAAATCCTTGCGAGATCTTTCTATCTTAATAGTTAGAATCTTAAAGGATACTCTAATAACTGTGAATTAATTTAGTCAAACTCTCATCCCTGCTTCCTGCAATGATTAAGGAAATATCCGTTAGGGGATGGGCATCATAGGTATAACAACCCATTCCCACTTCCTGCAAGGTCTGAAGGAGTATCCATTAGGGAATGATAATGTTGTGCCATACATGGAAGTCCTTAATGGGTTATTCAATGCAAATGAATATAACCCTGGATTCCGCACAAGACAATTATTTAACACAGCGTCACAGACAGACTCCTACGAATAAATTTCGGGACGAAATTTCCTAAAGTAGGGGAGACAGTGACACCTATGTCACTGCACCCGTCAAACAAATACCAAATCAATGAAATATGGTGGTTCATACTTGGGATTTGTAAAAATATGTGTATCGTTTGCACATATCAATTCTTGTTCGATTTCGAGCTTTAAATCGCTTTCTGGAAGGTTATACGCGATCTGATGCGTAAATATAACCAGTTTAATGCAACAAACACTCCGGAACAGTGACATAGGATTAACATACCTTAAATAACCCTTACATAACTTATAAATAAGTTTCGGAAGGTTTGGTATGCCGAAATCATGTTTATCCGAACTAAAGAACTATTTATGACAAAACTGCGAAACTAACGTTAGTGACCGCCCGGATAATATTTAAATCCCAAAAATACTCTGTTATGATTAAAATTTTATTTTAATCAGGTCCGTGTTTAAAAATAAATTAAAACGCCTAAAAACGTTATTTTTCAAGTTTAAGCGCGTACCGAGTGTTTCTGCGCGAACAGTGCTTCTACAGCAAAACGCAGACAAGCAGCCAAATCTCGGCAACTGAAATTTATTTCAGTAATATTTTGGCAGGTTTATTTTTATAGAATAATAAAAATAATTTAGAACGCCATAAATCGGGATTTAAACGCTAGATAAAATACCCGGTACCCAGTTAAACACCCGTTTTAGCCTACATATGACATATTTATATAAAAGTTGCACATGGACCCCCTCCCCCATCTAATTTTCGGTCATCATCATGTTGGCCCCACTAAATATTTTGCAAGATTATTGAAAATATTCCATTTTATCTTCATTGGCCAAGTGTTCATGCATATTTCTTCCAAATCTTATTTATATCTTTCCATATCTCGTAAGTAATCACAACAAATCCTTACAAGACCATTCAACATCTCTCTCCCTCCTCTCTCCTCCCTCTAAACCATCCCATCTCTCTCTCTCTCTCTCTCTCCCTCTCTCCTCCATCTTCATCTTCTTCAAACCTTCAAAGCTTTGTTCTTCATTTCAAGCTCCATTTCCTAGCAACCTTCAAGTTAGTATGAAGATCTAAGGTGATTCCAAGGTGTTGTCAAGTGAGTACAAGCTTCCTATCATCAAAATCTCATCCTACAACCTACTTGAATCTTGAAGGTATAGCATTTATTTTTAAAGCATACTTTGATTCTTGGATGTTCTTGATGATTGAAGTTTCTCTTGAATCTTGGGATTTTCACTAAACTTGAATCTAACACTGAAATGGGTCTTGAAACAAGTAAAAATGGTGATGTATATATATGTATATAACCGTACATATATATGTATGTATATGAGTTTATTTTTGAGTTTGATATCTTGTTAAGTACTTGTTTATGTTGTTACATGTTATTTAATGGTGGTAAGAATGCAAATATTTGGTGATTTATGAATGATATGTTAAATTTAAATTTAAATTACATCAGCAAATACATCTGAATATATATCATATTTTATGCATCTAAACCCATATAAAAAGATGATGAAATGTTAGTGTGCTTTAGGCACTTGTACATGTGAAAATATGATGTTTTAAAGCTCAAGAGATGATGAAAAATGGTTAAATGACAAAAACTGTTTTAGATCTGGTTATAAACACTAAAAATAATATTATTTGATGTATTATAGTGGCATGAAACTTTGATATAGGTTTGATAGCTTTGCATGTTGTGCATATAGCTTAAAAAGTGGTAAATTCGTTGAAATTTGCATGATTTATGTGCTTTGTTCAAGACCTGCACTATCATGAGTGTAACCATTATTTTATTCAGTAAATAACATGGGTTGTGTCAAAATTTCAAGTCGTTTCGATTTGGGATGGTTCGGGTAATGTTTGATGCAAAACTATGCGGTAAAACGGTCGAAAATCGCCTTTTCGGAGGACTTTTATAAAACTGTTTTAGATCCGTAACTAAACTGATATTTTTGATATAAAAATAAGTATTTTAACTTATATTAAGTTTACTTGGTGATTGGTTAGTCATACGTGACTTCCGACGCCCAAAAATGTCACCAAATTGCTAAAATAAGTGTTTTTCGACATACACTAGAATGTGTTGTTCATGGGTTATTTTATGTGTTACAAGGTGCTATTTGTTTTACAATATGTGTATAGTAATGTGTTAGTGTTGACAAGGTTATAAGTATTACGCTCGAGTACATATATACAAATACACCAAGATAGTCAAAATATAATAACTTTTTAAGAAAAAATCTCAAGGTTATGTGAAAGTTCCAAGTATCGGAGAAACTCATGTATTTTTGTGAGTTTTGTTTATTAAATCATTCTTATCTAAATTAGGACAAATAAACAATTTGAGGGATTGTGTTAACGTATAAAAACGCACCCAAAGGTGAGTACATAGCCCCCCTCTTTTACTGTTTTTCAAACGTTTTGGGGTGAAACACATGTGCCTACTTGTTACTTTCGTGTTTTCCTGTTTTCACATCATATACTTGCTATGCTCATTAGTACATTTATAGTACATGATTTACATTACATTGTTTCGCTATGTATGTTTACTTAGCATACTTAGTACATTGTATTCTTTACATTTCTGCTATGTATGTTGACTGAGCATGCTAGCACTTTGATTTACATTACATTAGTTGCATATGTTTACTCAACATATGGACACATTGTTTTACATTGCATTTTGTTGCATATGCTCATCCAGCATATGAACACATTATATTACATTTTGAACCGTTTGTAACTATTTGACTATTTGAACCGTTTGTAACCATTTGGTTATATGAACCATTTGTAACTGTTGAACCGTGTGAACCGAATTCGACCATACATGAACATTTCTACAATTGTTAAACATTTCATCTTGGTGGCTGTTTGGGTAAGTGATTTAAGTAACGAGGCGACGTGTAATACGATAGAAACATGGTGGATACGCCGCTGGTACTTCCTATATATAAGTGCTTTTATGGTATTACATATCGCAGCGTTATTTAAACCATTTCAGTTTAGACATATTACATTTACAACTCATTTTCACATAAACATCATTTTACAAATAACTTAATCTATACAAACTCATCTTACTTGGTTATTCACTTAACCATACCTTATTCTTTTATATATATATCATCTGATTTGTTCATCTCCTTTCAAATGATTTATGAAAGAAAACACTCAACAAGATTCATGACTACTCTTTATTAAACAATTTCTTTAAACTCAAGTCATGAATCCTATTTTCACAAAACCTATGTATCTAATAGGCATTTTTATGCTGACGTACCTATTTTCACATGTGTTTCAAGGTATGATGCGTAGGATTTATCAAGACACACCTAGGCAGACTTGGACCTTAGCAACAATAAAAGATGCAAGACTAGTTAATTATGTTATATTTCTTGTTTGTTAAACATTGTAACTCTCTTAATCAATAAAACAAAATTTCAATTTTCCATGTGTTATGAAACAATGATTCTGTTACAACACTCCCCGACGATTCCGCCATGTTTTGTGGTTTTTACGTGGTCGGGGTGTGACAGGTTCCTCCACCGCCTCCACCCCGGGAAAACGGTTGTTTTCACCGAAGATTATATAGATACCCACATATGAACCCTAGAAGTTCAAATCTGTGTTAAAAAACAAACTCAGAAAGGAAGATCAAATATGAGAGGAGTATTTCTAACTTTAAATCTGTCATGATTTGTGAAGGAGGCAACATGAACTACCGATTTGAGAAAGTTTCAGCATGCCGATTTGAATCTGAAATGATTTGTGATAGGTTTTTTAGTGAGAGAGAGATAGAGAAGAAAAGAGGGCGGTTTAATTCCCTGACATTTATTGAGCCCCCTCTCTATTTTGAATTTCAAATTTCAAAATTCAAATTATATCTATATAATATAATATCAAAGTAGTGTTCTGCACAAAACAATATATGTAAATATGCACACACGCACTTTCAAAATATATATAATATAACCCTGAATATAGTAAAGGTTAAATCCAACATTTTATGTAAATTCAGCAACAACATATCTATGATAACATATTTATGTAAATCCAACATTTTATATGTATTCAAGTTATGATGGTCCTAATACAACAAAAGTTTTCAAACGGTTTAGGTCACATATCCTGTTCTTCAAATCAATTCTTAGCGAATCAGATCAGCAAATCTAATTCTCTTATTCCAACCCTAAGTCACTAACCCTAACCTAACACATAACACATTTTCTGACATCTAATCGAAAAAAAATGATAATCGGAAACCTAAACTAACAATAAACAACTTATTCACACATTAACACAAACAAATCAAATGTCTTAACAAAAAAATGAAAAGATCAAAAAAGCTTAGAATGATGTTGTACAAACTCGATTTGTGGAATTCTATTGATCGCTTGTGCTGCTCCCATATCCAATGTGTACCAATACAAAACCCTATAAACAAAATATAATAACAATTTTGAAAAGGGTTTCGAAAAGGTGAAAACCAAAAGAACTATTAAAAAAGCATCAAAACTAACATAATCGAGTGATATGAATCCCCTTCGTCTCCGACCATTGTCTTCCATACTTCGATAAAAAAGAAACAGACTTTGTTAGTTACAGTTGATTCTTTGTTAGTTATGTAATGATTCAACTATAATTTTTTTTCCTTTTTGTAATCATTCAGACTGACCTCAACTTCTCAAAAGGATTATCCCGGTCCAAGATAGCTTGCTGATCTTGATTTCCCTCTTGATTGAACCAACCCAAGTCACTAACCCACCCTAATCGCACCACAGGTACTGAAACAATACAACAATCAAATCCATAACACCTACCAAAAAACAATGAGCCTGATTGTTACAAAAACAAAACAAAATAATCAACCTTACAACAATGTTCTATCATAAAAAATAAAATAATCAGGTAACAAAACAAAGCCTCATCAACATCAGGGAACGCTAAATCAGTGTAGTGAAAATGAAAAGGAAATAATACCTGATGAATGAACTGGACGGTCCGATTATAAACCACTGATCAACCTAAACATAAACCACATACCAACAAACAATCACAAAACAAAACAAAACAAAACAAAACAAAACAAAACAAAACAAAACAAAACAAAACAAAACAAAACAAAACAAAACAAATTCAAGAATCAACTCTGTAAATATAATCATGTAGTATGGATTTTACCTGGCTAAACAGTGTATAATAAAGTGCCATAAGACCGTTTTGTCGAACAGCCGCACATGCCTTACCGTCAAGCTCGGCTTGTGGTTTTTGATGATCCACAATGCTTTAAGAAAAGAATAACTATAAGTCATTGATATAATAACAATCTCACCGCAAATAATTAATGAAAATGTAAATTACAATACTTGTGAATAGTCTCCTCTAAAAGCATGATGGTGTTACCAAGTTCTCGCTCGGTTTGGCCTTTCTTTACCGCAACCATTTTTCACGCTCTTGGGCTTTAATGCTTTGCCAACACAACAGTTGAAGCCTCATCAACCTT
Organism: Helianthus tuberosus; assembly: GCA_030545235.1. NCBI lineage: Eukaryota > Viridiplantae > Streptophyta > Magnoliopsida > Asterales > Asteraceae > Helianthus > Helianthus tuberosus. Next base: position 14,405 of record JARYGA010034738.1, on the reverse strand, counting down.
TCTTCTATACACTTCGAGTCACTCTGTTTCTAATTCCATTAACATATTGTCTTTCTCTACTTCATTTTCACATATGTCCATCCATATTTGCTGCACACATGCGACAATCAAAAAGGAAGAAAACATCAAGAAAAATAGAAAAAGCTTGTCAAAGATTTCGGTTCTCAACTCGGCTTATTGAATGGGGAAAATGGAACCAAATGTTCATTTCAATTGAATGACTGTGATTTGATAACTATATAGCAGTTAAAATAATTAAATGTTTATGAACAACTCGAGTAAAAAATATAAATTTGTTAATAAATAATCTTCAAATTTCAATCTATTGAATTGAAGTTCATGTACTGCTTGTGTGCTCCTGGCATAAAAAAACCTGCAATTTTTTTGCAATTTGATTCTCAAATCTCAGTGAAGTAATTCAAACTTACTAACAATTACACATTCAAATCATGGACTGCAAAACAACATCACTACTATAAAATAATGTCGAACCTGCATAAGAGTTGTTCAAGAACTCGACAGCTCAACTGGATGGATCAACAGTCTAGGTTCTTAGAAAATTTACATAACCAAATGAGAAACTACCATTTATTCAAAACTATAATATTCCAACAAAAGCACAAACAAAACTATTGAACCAAAAAGTACATACCCTAGGCTGTATAAAATGAATAAGAAACCAAAAATTACATACCACACAGTCATCATCATCCAAGTCAACTCTCGACGACTTCAATCCACCGTTAGTCTCCTTCTCATCATCATCCGAACTTCTTTCCAGCACCACTGCGTTCGGATCCATCGCAAAAGTTCATCAAATTAGGGCTAAATGTGTCGATTGATGTTTAAATTGTTGGTCAGTTGTTACTCACTCTGTTGTGGAATTCCTTTCTTTCTTCAATCGACACATTGTTTAGGAAGATTCTAGAGGAAGAACTGAAGAGGAGATAAGGCGATTGTGAGGATGATGGAAGAGAAAGTTGGTTTTAGAAAGAGAATGATGGAAGAGAGAGAAGATGTTTATCTGAGATGTGGTTTTAGGTTTATGTTTATGTTTATGTTTAGGGCTTTCAAATTTGAAATGTTTTAAATTATCCCGCCTAAAAGTACCACTAATTAATTCTATTAAAAATCAAATTTATAGATTATTTATAAACCGGAATTATGACATCATCATTGACATGTGACATACCTTAGAAGTTGACACGTATGCAGTTTTACATCAGCTCAAAATCTCTTATTATAAATAGTATAGATTTAGATTAGATTAGAGAGATATATATTATTTTATTTTAAAAACGAAGTGCTGTGAATAGTAAACGATTTTTTAAGCATTTACTTACATTTTATTAATTTTTTTATTTTATTTTAAAAAGGAAGTGCTGTGAATAGCAAACGATTTTTTAAGCATTTACTTGCATTTTATTAATAGTATTTTTTTTTTTTTGGACTTTCAAATTCTAGTGGTAGTTTTTTTTTTTTTTTTTTTTTTTTTAAACTAAGTGCACTTTACATCAATATCGCAGGTAAGCGGGCAACAAGCTGCGCCGCTACCCCTTTCCGAATAGCAAATCCTAGTCTATTAAAGATAAAACCTTGCCCCCTGTTGATGAGCAACTGCTGTGGACAACCTTTTGGACCCTAGTCAACAAACGGATAGCTTCTGGAGCTAGGGAGCCAAAGATGTCAAAGGCGAAAGGGACAAATGCATGTTGGTTATCAGCACATGCTTTAGCGTGTTTATCAACCTTTTTTGATTCTGCTTTCCTTATAGCTTGTCCTGCTACAAACCCGCTTTCCCTTAAACCAGCTAAGGGGGAGACTCCTGTGAGATCCACACAAGCATGTTTCCCTCCCGCCCATCCAAAGACGAGCAGATCCGCTGGTCTCAGTGTAGATCTCCCTTCCATGGGGTCTGTAAGGAAATTCACAGGGGCCTCCTTCTTCACAGAAATCCCCGCTCTCCTCAAGATGTCCCCCAAAACATCCCTCACCCAGTCATGCCTATATTTGAAACCAGGGAGCTCCTTACAATGAACAGCATGCTCCCCGTATTTATCCATGCAGGCTTTACGGCAGATTGGGCAGGTTTCGTCTTCTGGATACATAAAGATCATTAGCCGGTATTTAAGGATAACCCTATACTCAACAGCCGACATGCATTGCCCCAGCCCCTCTATCGGGATAACAGTAAAAAAGTCTTGCGCATGGGGGCCTTTCAAGCACTCAATCACTGCCTTCTGGCGGGGAGACAGATCAAATGCTTCTCCCAGACTATGAGCGATTTTGTCAAATAGAGCATTCGCCAAAGTTTTTTGTGGCTTTGGGGGGGCGGTGTCCATATTAGAGAAACCGCCAATATCAAAGTCCGGAAGAGAGACACTTAAGTGTTCAAGGGCCTGTTGGTAGTCTATGTCAAGCTTAACAACCCCACTGTTCCGAAGGATATGGTATTGTAATACACACGACTGAGCTCTAGACGCCACAAAAGCATAAACTCCAACATCCCGAGCTGAGAGGAGGCCCAAACCACCCAAACGCATCGGCAAGGATGCCAAACGCCACTGAAGGTCACCAAAGTAGGACCCCCCGCAAACAACAATGTCTTCGATAGCCTCTCGGAGACCATCGTCAAAACAGGATACCGCATTTGCCATCAAGTGGGGTTGGCAGGTCCGCAGCCCAAACAGTAACTTAGCTACCCCCATGCATGACCTTAAAAGAAGAAGCTCGCACTGGGGGTCCTGGAGGCAGGGCAAGAGTTTCATAAGGTCAACCGCTGTCGATGCCCGTCGCCCTGCTAATTCCCCGATAAAAGCAGAATCTCGGCTAACCGCCCCCCCAAGGAGCTTAACCCCCCTCTCAGGTCTACCTATCCCTCTCGGGAAAAGGCCGTCCTGAACCTTGAGACCGTCACACGATGGCCAGTACACTTCCGTTTTCTTAATATTGAGATGGAGCCCTAAGGATGGTCCCTCCCTGTTGATGATGTCCAAGGCTTTAGCAACTTCTATTGCATTACCTATAATCGTGCCATCATCCAAATACCAAGCATGAAATGGGAGGTTATAGTGCTCCTGGACACGGAGAATAAGGGGGTGTAAGGCGAGGGCAAAGAGAAGGGGCCCCAAGGGATCTCCCTGTTGCACTCCAGTGGTGGCCCCAATACACTCGCTGCCAACATACAACCTAGCGGGTTGGGCGTACAGGAACTGGACCCACCGATAGATAGATGGACAACGTTGGTGGACCTGTTGGAGGAACGCTGAGCGGTCAACCATGTTGAAAGCATTGGTGAAGTCTACCGTAAGCAAGGCCATGGACCCATCTTCATGAAAAGAGTTCAGGAACCTGTTCGCACTATGAAGCACCGCCTCCGCCCCATTTGGTGTACCAACCCCGAATTGAAAATCCCCCAAATACTGGGCCATGTCCTTCCCAACCTTCTTCATAGCCACCTTAGAGACCAACCTACGCCAGATGCTCCCCACGGCGATAGGTCTAATACCATTATCAGGTTTCAATAAGGGGGTGAGGGGGGCTGAGGCCACAAACTCTGCCAACACCTTAGGGCAAAGCCCCTCAAGCCATAGGTTGACGACTCTAGTAATAGCTGTGAGCAGACCCGAGGAACTTACCGAACCCTCACAACCAATAGCGTCCAACAAGTGTTGGGCCCGCATTCCATCTCTGCCACAAGATATCCCTCTAGGGAAGGATTAGATACATTTAAGCACGCAATCCTCTGCTGCAATAATAGTTGGTTTGGATAAATTAGTTCAGTTTTAGGCATACAGTAATAGTATTTAAATTATCATTTAGTTTTGGATTCCGTAAGTTTTATAGTTTGTTTATATTTCGTATTGATTCCGTAAAGTCTTATAGTTTGTCTAGCCTTTTTATGTTTTATTATTTCAGGTGATTCTTTTAGTTTTAGCTTTATGTATCATAGGATGGGATGATTAAAAATAATAAAAAGAACAGAATTATAATAAGTTAGTTAAAGAAAATAATTAGTCGATTGAAAGAAAAGGACAGAAAAAACTAATATGGTGATCGAATAAAAAACGAAAATGATTAGTTAACTTCAGAATAAAGAAATGAAGGATTGCACACCTTTGGAGAACACTCCTACGTGCCAGTGATTTTATTTATTTATTTATTTATATCAATTATATACTAATAGAAAAGAAACTTAATGAATAATGATTTATTATTTATTTAATGAATAGTTATTAGAAAAGAAACTTAATGAATAATGATTTATTATTTATTTAATGAATAGTGATTTAAATACTGATTTACTATCTTATTTAATTAATAGTGATTTGAATAATGATTTATTATTTATTTTTAAAATTAAAACAAACTAAATGAATAATGATCTAGGAAATATAAGGATATGGGGTATGGGGCGGGGTTGTGATGTGGGTTGGGTATAAACGCCTAAGTCACCACCCTGGGTGGGCTTGGGTTTCGGCGTGGCTCCTTGGGCGGGGGTTTCAGCCTGGGCGTTGGGCGGGGCTATCAAGATGACATGGCGGGATCTCATTGGCCAAGACAAGTAGCCGTTTGGGCTAGCCGTTGGCCAACGGCTATGTGTTTAAAAAAAGATATGGGAAAAATTAGAATATGGGGTATGGGGCGGGGGTTGTGGCGTGGGTTGGCTACAAACGCCCAAGTCACCACCCCGGGTGGGCTTGGGTTTCGGTGTGGCCCCTTGGGCCGGGGTTTCAGCCCGGGTGTTGGGCGGGGCTATCAAGATGACATGGCGGGATCTCATTGGCCAAGACAAGTAGCCGTTTGGGCTAGCCGTTGGCCAACGGCTATGTGTTTAAAAAAAGAAGATCTAGAAAATATTAGAATATGGGGTATGGGGCGGGGGTTGTGGCGGGGGTTGTGGCGTGGGTTGGGTACAAACGCCCAAGTCACCACCCCGGGTGGGCTTGGGTTTCGGCGTGGCCCCTTGGGCGGGGATTTCAGCCCGGGCGTTGGGCGGGGCTATCAAGATGACATGGCGGGATCTCATTGGCCAAGACAAGTAGTCGTTTGTGCTAGCCGTTGGCCAACGGCTATGTGTTTAAAATTTTTTTATCTATTCACTATAAATACTCACACTTCTATTCATTTTTTACCACAACTACTCCACCTCTTCTATAATGATCTCTATCTTATTTTAAAAAAAAATCTCATCCAACCACAATACGAAAAATGAATCCTCATAATCGTGGTTTTGACCCGAACAATCCGTGGGCATTCCAAGAAACACCTAGCCCAGCATCCAATCGTCCAATTGCTCCCTTTTTAATGCACTCCACGATGCCGGATATGGCTGGTTACGCATCGTTTATCTCGAATCGTTTGAAGAATGATGTCGGTCAATTTACTTACTGTGTGTATAAAAGGTAATCTAAACTGTGCAATTCCTTGCATTGCTACGTTGCTACAGGATTTGATGAGCTCGGTACCAACCGGTACCGAAAATACCGTTACCGAAATCCCCAAAAGTATGTACCGGTACCAAATATACCTGGTACGGTACCGGTTGGTACTGGTACAACACCGGTATATGAGGGTAAAAATCGGTGAATACCGGTGCCGAACCGGTACCGAAAATACGTGACGTTTTAGTTCAAGCTGCTTTTTGTTATTTGACATGTTTTGTCATTCTTATAGAACGATTTGGTTTAGCGCGCCGCAACGCGTGCGCATGGTAAACAACTAGTTTTTTATATTAAAAAGGAAGTGCTGTGAATAGTAAACGATTTTTAAGCATTTATTATTTAAATTATCATTTAGTTTTGGATTTCGTAGGTTTTAGGGAGGTAGGGGCGTCCGTCACTCACCACTCACTCATCACTCACAACATCCAATAAAGTTACGGCACGTCATCGAACTTTATTCCATCACTAGTGGTCGATTTTAGTGGAAATGGTTATCACCCACCACACCGAACAATTTTCCCTCACATTCTCTCTAAATTGATTTTACAACGCGTTAAAAAGATCACGCGTTATGGGTTTGACGCGTGATCCAGAGGGGTGGCGGCGGTGTTATATTTGTTTCCACGCGTGGTGGAGAGCCACAACGGGGACGCCCTGTCTGGCCTTATAGTTTGTTTATATTTGGTATTGATTCGGTAAAGTCTTATTGTTTGTGTAGCCTTTTTATGTTTTATTATTTTAAACAATTCTTTTAGTTTTAGTTTTATGTATCATGGGATGAGATGATTAAAAATAATTAAAATAACAGAAATACAATAAGTTAGTTAAAGAAAATAATAACTAGTCGATTAAAAGAAAAGGACAAAGAAAAAACTAATAGGGTGATCGAATAAAAAAAGGAAAATAATTAGTCTAACTTAGAATAAAAAAATGAAGAATTGCACACTTTTGAAGAACAATCCTACATGCCAGTGAACTCATGAAAAATTGGAATTGTCATCTTAGACACTTGGATTTCACACATGTGGAGAACCCTCATACATGCAATCCTATAAATGCTAGTGGCGAGATGCCACATTGAACTCACAAGAAAAAAAAAATGGATTTCTTATCTTACTTTCATCTTTGGCTTCTCCCAACTGTTTTCCTTCTTTTCTTTTCAAGTTTCATTATACGAAAGAAGTCATTCTTGGCAGCCTCTAGCCCTAACCTTCCCCCCAGCCCTCCATGGTTTCCGATAATCGGTAACTTGCATCAAGTGATTGGCAAAAGCATCCATCAAAACCTTTGGAAAGTGTCCCAAAAATACGGCCCCATAATGCTTCTGCATTTGGGTTCCCAACCATTTGTTATAATCTCCTCTTCTGAATTAGCCGCCGAAGCGTTGAAAACTCATGATAACATACTTTGTAACCGTCCATACTCAAAGAGTTTAAAGCGACTAACTTTCAACTACATGGACGTTGCCTTCTCCCCATATGGCGATCATTCGAAGAAAATGCGCAAGGTTTTAGTAACCGAGTTTTTAAGTGCAAAGAGGAGTAAATTGTTCAAACGTGTGCTCGATACATAGTTGAAGAACTTGCTTGATACTCTAGCGTTTGATACGGTGATTAACCTTGATAACATGATCTTGAATCTTGTAACCGACATTGTGTGCAAGATTGCAGTGAGTAAGAGCTATAGAGAAGCGAAGTTTAGGGCACAACAATGAAAGAGATGCTTGATGAAATGTTAATCTTGTTTACTGGTTCCTTTTCCGAGATTTTCCCCAAATATGGGTGGATTTTGGAGGATTTAAGCGGATGGAGTCGTCGGCTAGACAAAACATATGACTAATTTTGATGGCTTCCTCGAAATGATTCTAGATGAACATATTGATCATACAAGTGAGGATGAAAAAGATCTTATTGATGCATGTAGATCATCGTTGACCAGGGATGAAATGAAAAGCCTTTTGTCGGTAAATATTGTTTAGCTACTTAATTTTAATATTTTATGTAGTGTAGTTTGAAAAACTATTAGCTAACTCTTGTAAATTAATAAATATGCTTTTCAGAATGTATTCAATGGAGCAATTGATACCACTAGTTTTACAACGGTGTGGGCAATGTCTGAGATTGTCAAAAATCCTAGAGTTATGCATAGGTTACAAGATGAAATTCGAAGCCACTCCGGATCAAAATCTCGACTAGATGAATCAGATATTGCAAAGATGACATATCTGAAATATGTGATCAAGGAGACGCTAAGAATTCACGCGCCTCCACCAATGTTGCATACGCGGGAATGTGTAAGTCCTATCAAGATCGGTGGATACGACATACTCCCAGGGACAAGAGTGTTGATCAATTCATGGGGGATTGGAAGGGATCCGAGAGTTTGGTCCGAGAATGCGAATGAGTTCTATCCGGAGCGGTTTTGAAAATCAAGTGGTGGAGAAGTTTGAGATGATCCCATTTGGAGGGGGTCGAAGATCCTGCCCAGGGCTATAACTTTTCAACTTCAGCTATAGAAGTTTTGATAGCAAACCTTCTTTACAATATTAATTGGAAACTTCCAACTGGAATGACAAACCATGATTTGGATATGGAAGAGAAAGGCTCTTTGCTTGTTGCTAAGAAAACACCTCTTTGTCTTGTACCAATCAAGAACAATTGGCAAGCCTAGTACTCTATGCAATAACGCATTTCATTTTCCGTTTTCACACACATATCAGTTGTATTATTATCTTCGGTGTTTTTTTAATAAAGTTACAGTTCCCACTTCACTTTCTAGACAACTAGTAGGTTATTCCTTCGTTGCGGTGGGTTGGTTTGAATAATACGCGTGTAGAAGCACGTCACAACAGTATATTCGGAAATTTGAAGCATATTATGCCATAAAGGAAAAAAAATGTTACATCGATCTAAAAACTATATATAATAACAAATTGGTTTCAATAATACTGATGTTGTTCGGTCGGAATAGGTTTTGATCTGTCATGGTACCCAAAAAAAAAACGTTACATTGATCAAAAACCACAAAAATGAATAAGGTACTTGTTTTGATGATATCAATACTGGTACGGATGGGGACATAATCGCTTCGGTTTGTCACGGTCCGACACTCGCTATAGCTTAGGACACCAAAAATATATTTTATTTCGAATACAACTATGGTTTCACAGCTACGTATTCAACTTTTCTTTAAAGTTAACGAATAAAATATATTCAAGAAAAATAAAATAAGATATTAAAGATATGAGTTAAAATTGATCTACCACAATTGTGGTAAATTTTCCCAAAGTTTCACATGCCTAAACGTAATCCTAGAGTATTGGCGTCGACCTTCACCCTCCTTGCGATCGTATTTTCCCCTCCCACCCTCCATGGAATCAGCCATTGGCCGCTTCGCTCTTCATTACCGGCGTTCTCATCATCACTATTCCTACATCCTCCCACAGAAAGCCTTCACACGAAACGTCGCCAGCCCTAAAGTTTCCGTTGCCATGGCCCGTGGTACATCTGATCACCCGCTTCCAAATCGATCACTCCCCGGTGTCGTTACATTCAATTTTTTTCTTTCTGGTGTGCTGCACTATTTATGCAATAATATTCATTGCTTATGGTCTTTGCTGTCGGCATTTTTTCATTTGACCAAAACACACCTACAAAACAACTTTAATTTGTTTATGTTTCTCATTTTTCCTTTGACCAATACGTACCTACAAAGCATTTAGTTTCTTTAGTTTGTTTGACTATAAAGCAAGCAACAATTATTGAATGGGAGCATTATTTAGCGGTCAAGCATTATTTAATTAGTTTCTTAAGTTACGTGATGTTTTGGTTATTTCTAATTTGACAAAGAATCTTTTGTCCAAACTCTCATTTTATAATCTTGTGGACATTTAATTTTCTCAGCAGTTCTTTTATATTCATGATAGAGTAACCAAACAGGTCCTTGCGACCGACAATTGTGAGAATGAGTTATATGTTCTTGAAGACTTGCCTACGACCTTAGTGTCGGTTTCTATGTCTAGTAATGTAGCATTGTTTGAAGTGTGGCACAATAGATTGGGACATGTAGCTTTTCCAACTATTTCCTTACTAAGTCAGGTTGTCATGCTGTCATATTAGTCTTGCCTAAAGCCAGTGTTTGTTCTTCCTTTCAGCTGCAAAGGCACATCGTTTACCATTAATCATTTGAAACTGATGAAGGGGTAGCCCAAATCTAAATAAAATGACTAAGAATACATGACAGCTTGAAGGGTTAAAATGTTCAAATGTTCAAAACTTGGGAACTGAGCTAAAGCAACACATGTATAGTAATTAGTCTTGTCACTGATTACTTGAACAACTCTCCCAGCCGCAAAAAGTAGAACGAGTGCACAGGGTGTAGTCTTTTATCCGCAGGTCCCAAACGCTTCAACCCCTAAAAGGGTAAGTCCCCCACTGCAAGCATGTTTCACTAGTCCATGGTTTCCTCTTTGGGCGATGTCCTTCCCTATAAAATGACACTTCATTTAGAGCTAAAAGACATTCCGATCAGCTCTGATTCCATTGGGATCTCTATTCCTTCTTCTCGAGTACTTGTTCCATGCAAGTCTCTACTCTTCACATTCAACACACACATTTCCACTGCTCTCACATCTGAAGCTGAACACACTTCAGTTAAGGATCTTGAGCAAACAAGAAAATCTAACTAGTGAACCTCTCTCCACGTCTTGCAAACGTGGGGGGACCCCACGACCTGCGTTAGGCAAACCGGAACCCTCCAACCCTTTTGCCTAACCAGCCTAGCTACTACCATCGGTCTAGTATTTGTTTCATCAACAAGTTGGCGCCCAACGTGGGGCTACGCCACTAATTTTCTTCAAAAGACCTAGTTGTGTAGCTCCATTTCTGCTCAAAAGTCAGCATGTCGGAAGGTGAGTCTCCAGGAGAGGTAAACCAAATCCCACGTACCTCTACCCCAAACACTAGCCAAACTCCTGTGGCTATACGAACCTCCATCTCAACAACGGGAAGCACTCCAACTGGAGCAACATACCCCGAGTTTCTCATTTAGGAAACGCCGACACCATCTCGTTCCGGAGTACCATCTCCCAACATTGGTGCTTCTAACACCCCCTCACGTGTTGACCTTACTCCCGAAGGGGTTGCCAAAAACTTTCTCGAGTTAAGGTCTCTTCTTAACCAATACGTGAGTAGGGAAAGAGACAAGGGAGTGAGGATCCGTGTGGATTATGACGAGCCAGAACCATCACTATCTCATGGACCTACCGCTCTTCCTTTTGCAAGCTCACAACCGACTGTGTCTAGGAATGAGCCTGGTCCCAGCAATCCTCCTCCAAATCCTAACCCATATTTGTGCACGAGGTCAGATCCAACGTCTTTTCCCTTTTTTCTTCCCAACCAGTTGTAACCGGTGCTCCCTTGGGGCAAGAGCTGACTTTGGACCAGCTCCTACAATCTCCAGTAGCAAGCCTTCCACCCTCAGCGACAACTACGTGGGAACAAGCTCTGTCCGTGTTTCCCTTGGCACGAAGTGCAGTTATGAGTGCTCCTTTAGGGGTAAACTGCCCAGTTGCACCTGGAAGCCTTCAAGGCTTCAATCTTATGCCTCAGATGATGGCAAGCTTCCCATTGCAACACTTTATTAATCAAGTACTGGCCACCCAAGGGAACAACAATAACAACAGCAACACAGGTGTAAGGGTGAAAGAGGATTTGGCCAAGCCATATAAACCAAGTAATTTGTCGTGTTTCTCTGAGCAAATTGCTGATTATGATTTTCAAACAAAGGTCAAAATGTCGTCCCACATCAAAACATATGATGGGACTGAAGATCCAGAGGATCATCTCCAGATCTTTACTTGTGCTGTTAGGATCGAGAAATGGTCTAATGCTGAATGTTGTCTCATGTTCAGCAAACCCTTGTCGGGTCAGCCAGAATCTAGTTTAACGATTTACCTGCCAGAAGCGTTCGAAGCTTTGATGACCTTAGCAAAGGGTTCCTGGCCAACTTCTCCCAGAAAAGGTGGTATGTTAAAGATGACACAGTGATTTTCCAGATAAAACAAAGAGATGATGAAAGCCTTCGAGAGTTCATAGAAATGTATAAAAAGGAAGGTCTGACGTATGTGGGGCGGATGAAAAGATGAGAGTAGCCAGTTTCATGAATGCAATTACCTCTAAATACCTTACCGTGGATTTCAACAAGTCCCTGCCAAAGACCTTAGAAGAAGCTCTCGAAAGGGTTGAAGCCCACATCAGAGGAGAGAAGGCTGTAGACATAAAGGAGCAAAGAAAAAGGGGATCTAGCTGGCGAGGCAACATTCCAGCTAGAAAAAAGGGAAACTTCCATTCCTATGACAGACGCCAGAGGGGTTCAGTCTGAAGGCCGGAACCCTTCAAGCAGGGAGAAGGCCATGAACTTCACACCCCTTACCAAGACCCCTCAAGAGATTTTTGCTACAGAGGAAGTGAAACAAAGCTTCCGACCTCCCAGACCTCTCCCTAAAAGCAAAAGGAATGAAATTCCACCAAGTTTTGTGAATTTCATGAAGAGAAGGGCCACCATACTAATGATTGCTTTCAACTCAAAAAGAGGATCGAAGAGGCCGTCAAGTTCGGGGAACTTGCCCACTTAGTGAAGGGGGTAAGGGACAAGATAGCCGAAGGAAAGGGCAAGGAGGTTAACATGGTGGATTTTGATGGAAAGGTTCCCCACAAACGGCAACGGTTGGAAGCTTGGGAGCTTTAGTGTGTCTGCTTCCCTCCAACAGAAAAAGGACCCACTCTCAAACCCCCTTGTGGTTGAAGCAACTGTGGGTACACTAAAGACGAGCAGAGCATACATAGACACTGGTGCAGCCACTGAAATTATGTTTGAGAAGTTCTTCAACCATTTGAGCAATGAGGAACGTTCGAAGCTTCAACCCTCTGGAATCTCCATAAAAGGTATTGCTGACATACCCCTCAAGCCTTTAGGGTAACTAACCCTTGACGTCCGTTTCAGTGAAGGCAGGATGGAGAGAGTCCAGTCTCTCACTATTGTGGTTATCAATATACCTTCCAGCTATGATGTTATCATAGGAAGGCCGGGTCAGTGTGCATTCTACATGCCTGTTTCTGTTGGTCACGGCACAGTCATGTTTCCTACCGAGAGAAGGATTGCAACCCTTCGACCCACTCAAGAAGCTTACATGGTCGAATGGGAAAGTTCAAAAAGTGAAGACGATAAGCAATGGCTGATCATAAACCCTAAATATCCTGAACAAAGGATAAGGGTTAACCCAAGCCTCTCTCAAAAAACCCTCTCGTGCCTTGAAAAGCTGCTAGTACATTATAGCGATGTCTTTGCTTGGTGCCCGGAAGACATGACGGGTATCCCTCGAAGCATTGCTGAACACGAGCTGAGGATACCACCTGATGTCAAGCCTGTTGTCCAAAAGAAGAGAAGTCTTGCACCCGAAAGAAGTTTGGAAGCATGTCAAGAGGTTGAAAAGCTTGTTTCAGCTGGAATTCTCCGGGAAGTCAAGTATTAGTCTTGGGTTGCAAACCCTGTCATGGTCCGAAAGCCCGATAATTCTTGGAGAATGTGAATCGACTTCAAAGACTTGAACAAGGCTTGTCCTAAAGATTGTTATCCACTGCCAGAAATCGATCTTAAGGTTGATTCCCTCACTGGTTACCCTTTCAAGTGTTTTCTTGATGCTTACAAGGGTTACCATCAAATTCTCATGAAAGAAGAAGATGAAGAGAAAACCGCCTTTCACACGGATAAAGGCATCTTTTGCTAACAAAAGATGCCTTTTGGCCTTAAAAATGCGGGTGCAACCTACCAACGCCTAGTTGACAAGGCTTTGGCTAGTCAAATTGGTAGAAACATGGAAGAGTATGTCGACGATTTGGTAATCAAAAGCAAAACAGAATACCAAATGCTTGATGACATCCAAGAGACCTTCAAGAACCTAAGGAAGGTCAACATGAAACTCAACCTCGAGAAATGCTCGTTTGGATTTGAAGAAGGTAATTTCCAGGGGCATATTGTGGGAAAACAAAGTATAAAGGCCAATCCAAACAAAGTCAAAGCTGTTCTCGAAACCAAACCACCACGAAGCAAAAAGGAGGTGGAAAGCCTGAATGGGAAGCTTGCTGCCCTGAAGCGTTTTACCTCAAAGTTGGCTGAAAAGTCTTTGCCTTTCTTTAAAACGCTTAAAGGGTGCTCTGACAAAAAAGGATTTCAAATGGACTGAAAAAGCTGGGGAAGCCTTCAACTAGGTAAAGCAACATCTAGCTTCCCTCCCTGACATTGCAGCCCCAGAAACAGGAGAGCTGATCTTTGTATACCTTTCGGTTGCCGAAGAAGCAATAAGTGTGGTTCTAACCATCGAATGAGACAAAGTTCAGGTACCCGTTTATTTCTTCAGCAAAACTCTAAAACTGGCAGAGATCAAGTATCCTCCTTTGGAAAAACTTGCTCTAGCCCTAGTCCAAATGGCTAGAAGGCTTCGAAGGTATTTCCAAGCACACCCTATACAAGTGGTCACCGACCAACCCATTAAGAGAGTGCTTGAAAAACCGGAAAACTCAGGGCGATTAGGCAAATGGGCCGTGGAACTGGGTGAAAAAAAATCACATATGTCCCTAGAAAAGCCATCAAAGCCCAAGTCTTGGCTGATTTCATTGTAGAAGTCCCGAAGCAAACCATCACTGAAGTTAACACAGCTGCCACTAAACCCTCTGACCTTGAAGCCTGGAAGCTTTTTACCGATGGGGCTTCAAGCGTTGAAGGGTTAGGGGCTGGGCTCATGCTGATCAACCATGAAGGGTTAGAATTTACATATGCTCTTCGATTTGAATTTCAGACCACCAATAATGAAGCTGAATACGAAGCGTTGATAGCCGTTTTGAGTTTATCCAAGGAAATGAAGGTTCAAAAGCTTCAAGTCTTCACAGACTCGTTGCTGGTGTC
>JARYGA010034737.1:0-40080 GCA_030545235.1 Helianthus tuberosus | reverse complement strand
ACATCTGTAACGAAAGGATAAATGATAGATTCACCAAAATCATGTTCAAGTAAGGGACTTGAAGGGGATGATGTTATTGAATGGGACATATAGTCATACGTATTAGGGGTAGTAAACCGTAGTTAGGCGTTATTTACTACTTGCATCAATCTTCTATGTATCTTGTGCAAGTGGGAGATTGTTGGACTCTGTATGCCCAAGACACATATTAAAATTGATGTGGCTAGTACGTTATGATCCAAGTCGAGTCATACCCAAATACAAGCTAGACAAACACTTATAATATTTGTTTGTGATATGATCAAACAAATAAATATTAACACTTATAATATTTAGAAATCGATTTTCTAAATAATTGCACTTGACAAACTATTAAATTATATGGATAATTTATTTTGAGAGAGTATTTTATTTTGTTATTTAATGGGTTAAATAACTTAATAAAAGTTGTATAAAGTCTTATAACATGTGATGTTATAATTTTATAAAAGTTATAAATTAGTCAAGACTTAAAATTATTTTATAAAAGAAATTATTTTTTTTTAAATAAAGGGTGCCCCCCCCCCCCTTGGTGTTCTTCCCTAAAAATCTTGGCCAATCACAAGCCATGCATTTGCATGTGTTAGTGGTAACTTGGTTGGGCAAGAAAATGGTCCAATTGAAATACATGCATTTTTGCATGTTTAGATGTTCATGCATTGGTCAAATGGGGAGGCAACTCTCTCACATGTTTTATAAACTTTTGAAGACATAATTTTGCTAGAGATGAACAAGGAGAAGACTTGAATATGCTCTCTAAATTTTCGGCTATGGGGGTTATTCAAGTTGTGATTTTTCAAGTGTAAGACTTGAAAATTGCTCTCTAGAAAAATCGGCCATATGATGGTTGTTCATGATTTCAAGTTGATAATTCAAGTGCAAGAACTCAAGAAGATACTCTCTAATTTTTGGCCAAGGGGTTGGTTCCAAGAGGGGATCTCAAAGTGAGTTGCAAGTGTTTAAATCCTAGCTAAACACAAGGTGTTTGTTGGAAGGCTTGGGGTATACAAGCTTGAGGTCTTCTACACTTGAAGGCAACCGTTCAAGAAGCATCATCATCTTCATGTCCTTTACTCCTTGGAAGGTAGTATTCTAAACACTCTATGGTTGTGATTTATTTTGATAGCATGCATGTTCGTATATGGATCCGGGATTGGGTTTTACATATAAAAGGAGTTTTATATCTTGTAAGTAACATGTTTTAAATAATATTTTCCGCTGCGTTTTTTATTTTATATGGATAAAATACTTGATAAACATGACAAAAACCCAACAGAATTGATAGCAAAAGCAATGGGAAGCATGTAGGAAAGTATCCAAGACAACATGAAATCGATCAAATCAGCATGGTTCTTCTGGTTACCTTCTGTTTTGTCTGATAGACGAAGTGATAAGCATCAGTTTCGATTTACCTGTGGACCAAATCAACGTCTTTAATCTGCAAACGAAATTGATCAAATCAGCGAGAGGATGACATATGAAGTGATATGCATCAGTTTACCCGCGAACCAAATCGATGTCTTTAATCTGCTGGATTCAAGCACCAAAAACCATTTTGAGCTTCACCTTCTTTCTTTCTCCCACCTGCACGCAATCACACACAAAACCTAAAAAATCAATACCAGTCGACACCACAAACCTTCATCATGAGCTAGCTAGCTATTTTGCACCATAAAATTTTCTTAACGAATCAACAAACAAAGCATGTTCATAGATAAAAAAAAAATTCCTAGAATTATGAACTTGAAAATACCCACCAGTGCCTGACTCTTTCACCTTCACTATCCAACTTCAAACTCCATATGAAATTATAGACCCCTTACATGGTAACTTAGTTCATCAATACATGGTAACTTTCAAGCATTTCTATGCAATTATCTTCATGTTGAGTAAATTTTATCGTAATTTCAAATTCATAAGAAACCTATTTGATTTTCAAATAGGATCTAACTTTGACATGGTGAAGATGCAAATTCTGCTATCAGCTATTGTAATTCAACCATTACTCACAACCACAGTGTTCAAGAAAATGAAAATGAGAACATGACTGATGAGTTGAATATACCTGATCAGACATGGATCTGCCTGAGCTTTCTGTTTCGCCGGGGCTTTTCTCCGGCGACTTCCTCCGCCACAGCCAAATCCGGTGATCCATTATTTCAAACCATCATGCCTTCCAAAATCCCGTTCTTTACTACCATTCTCGCATCTTCTTCATCTAGTGACTATTGAAGGCGCCGACTAGCGTTAAGCTTTGAAGGCAAAGGCCAGTGTTTCTGCGTTCAAGGTATGCGATTTTCATTTGTCAGTTAAATGATCTTCTTCTATGTTGTATGATTCTTATTCACACACAGGCTCTGAAACCAATCGAAATTCACAGACTTTTAAACCAATCGAAATTCACAGACTCTTAACCCTACCATTTTCATTGCAACAGATTGCAGACAGAACTGATGGACCTATGGTGAGTTGGATACATATCTTTTCAAATTGTGCTTGGTTTTAATGGTCTTTGGCGTAATACCACCAGGTTAGTTCCGAACTTTGTGCTTGTTTTTATTTATTTAACTATTTACTAAGTATATTATTTTTTCAAATTCAGGTTCATGAGTTCGTTGTCCGCGGTTCCTTTCGTGGCTTTAACTGGATTTGCTATCAGTTTGGTTTTCCCTTGGTAAACCTATTAAGGAATCCATGTATAAGATGTTGCTAATTATGCATATGATATTAGTTTTATATAACTGAATGATTTTCATAGGTTGCGAAATTTATCGCGATTGGACTCTCACAGATTGTTTTTCTGTTAATTTTGTCACAGGTAATGACCTCTTAACATTATACTTTACCTCTTAACATTATACTATGCGCGGTAAAATTATACTTCATTTTATGTAAACTGGTCAATTCAGGTTCTACTTGTCATTAACTGATCAAAGTGGTAAGCGTTTCATAAAAGAGCTAAAAGAAAACATGCCAAAAAAAAAAAAAACAGATCAAGACACCCCATGTAATATGAAATTAAAACAAACGAACAGAGACAAGACCAATAATATTTTAAATTCATAATATTAAGGAAGCATTTTTACAAAGAAAATTAACGGATGAGTTTATGAATAATCAAGAAAACATCAGTTAATCACTTGACAATCGCATCTTCCAAAAGAAATAACATTTCTCACAAAACCTAGATCACTTAAAAAGGAACTCACTGGTGTTATAAGAGAAGCATAAACGTACAAACAATATATGGATAGAAGAAACATTTAAAGAAAGTTAGGGTTCTTGATATACCTTCGAGATTAGCCGCAAAAAGCCCCACCGTAAACCCCCTTCAACTCGCAAACGTCGTTGCCACTGTGATAACACCACCATCGCCCAGGTCGTAGGTGAAATGGTATCTTCCACTCTCTTTCTCCATATCTCTCTCTATCCAGGCCTTTGTGTGTGGAAAAGAATGATGGTGTTTTTCATATGAGGGAGGTTATGACGCGTGTCTCGAAGGGCTTATATGTCTTCCACCGCCTAAGCTACCAAATGACAGGAACAAATTAACAAAACTACAGATTGTACAACTATCATTGCATACGAATGTTAAAAATTATATAATATATAATAGTGAGTGGATTCCTTTGATAAAAGCTACAAATAAAGAGCATTAATTTTAGACTTATAACCTCAAGATAGTGTATAACCTCGATTTTTAAAGGTTTTAAGATGACTGCATATTTGTGTTAGTTGCCTTATTTTTTTCTCTCTAGCCTAAATGAATTGATTTTTTAAAACTTGCAATTTCAGCCACACATTCTTTATAAAGTGCTTGTTTTTAGTTAACAACTGATTCTTATGCAAGCTCCTGCAGTCCTGCTCCATCTTGTTTTGCTATTTTACTAAGCTAAATTACATTGCATTACATTACACATAAACACGAAAGGAAACAGAAAGATTTACACCTGAGCTTACGAATTTCGATGTTGAAGAGGGAATATATACCCAGTATTTGATCGTATAGTAGTCAGTCGAAAAAATTTCCAAACAAACCTTTTTCTCGATTGTACCATAGACGAACCAATATCAACATTATAACCAGCTTCTTCAATCTGGTTCTTTACCTACAAAAATTAAAAACAAAAGAGAATGTTGTGAACCTAAAAACAAATTAGCAAATGAACACAATTGTTTTCGTATTGTTCATCTATAATTCCTACAGATATCCAATTGGTTCTATAAAGTTTAATTAATTGATTCTTTGAGGTGGCCTTTTTGATGAATTTAATTGAAAATGGGTCGATGCGAGTTATTTTTTACCTTTAACAGGTCTTCGAACAACATATTAAAATCAAAACATAACTATTCTACATGCATACCTATATAAAAATTATCAATTTAACATACTCATAATCATCTGATCATAGAAATCAAAACATGACAATTGATAAACTCATTTATACTAAGGACTATGCGATAAACCTATAACAATAATCCAACATGCGTAAAACCGGTTTACATTATTGGTATTCATGCTACGTTCCTTTCGAACTAATAGTTACCTGTTCATGATGAATCCTCATCGATTTCCACTGGCCCGTTTAACGGTATCAACTCTTCATATCATTAAAACCCAACATTTAAGTAAGTTATAAACATAAGATTATACAGCTTGTTAGTAAAAGGTAAACAAATAACAATCTTTTATGTAATATTAGTTACCTATTCTTCATGATGAATCCTCGTCAATTTCCACCAGCACACGTAACGGTATCGAGCTATCATTGAAACCCAGCTTTAAAACCAAGTAATAACCAACCAATTATACAGCTAGAATGCAAATTCAATACCTCTGCTATGCGTCGAATTTTATTTCTAAACCCCCAATTTCTATTTTCCTCACTGAATAAAGATTTGACTGAATCAACGGATCAAGATCTGATTATCGCATATTTGGAGGCTCAAATGAGGGCAATATCATCATCATCACCCATATCCACACTAAAATCATCACCATAGTCAGATTGTCAGTATCATTGAGTCAAAATAAAAGTTTTAAACCGTGAAACACAAAACAAAAGAAAGCATCGCGCAGTGTAAATCCGTTGCCGCCATAGACGGCCAGAGCCGCCGGCAACGGCGCGGCAACACCCTTCGCTTAGTGGTGCCCAAACACAGGAAAACATGTTTGCAAAATAGAACCCCAAAGGTTCCAACAAACAACGTAACAACAAAGTGTAAATCACTGCCATCATTGACAGCCAGAGCCGCCGGCAACGACGGGATAATACCCATCGCTGCCAGGTACAACCTTACTGAGAAACCCTAGCCACCGCTAGGGATTGACAATCAGAAAACGACCATCACCCACCACTAATCAACACCACATAAACCGCCTTACGAAGAAACCCTAGTTGCCGCTGGATTGTGGTCAGATCTCTCTCCTGATTCTCTTTCTCCCGATCTCTCTCTATCCAGCCTAGTGTGACAGCGTGAGGAATATGGTTTAGGTTTTCTTTTGACAGAGGATTAATGACGGTGGCTGGCCTGGGTGGGCTTATGTGTCTTTCACCGCCCAATCTACCCAATGACAAAACAATATCGGCAAAACTAAACTGGTAGCATATTATTAAAGCACAATGTACAACTCTATTTGCATACAAATGTTGCAAATTTATATAAATATAAATATAAATATAAATATAAATATAAATATAAATATAAATATAAATTTTATTCAAAAGTGTTTCCTCAAAAAGATATTATAATATTTTATTCAAAACGAATAACGTGTTCATTTTCGTATACAATCATTAATTTTTAAAGTATACTTGATATGAAGTTAAAAAAATAACACATATATATATAAAGTATATGTAGGGATCGTTAGGAATATATTTGTGTGATGGATACTAGTCATATTTAATGCATCATGTCACATTGACTTGTTTGTGTAACTTATACCTATAAACATGTGAAATCTCTATACAAGCAAAAAGTCCAAACACACGAGAAGTTAAGTGAGATGTTTATCAAGGCACACAAAATGTTCGATCTAACAGTTACTACACGGATACGAAATGTGACCAATGATCATAACAAAGTTGATAAATTAGGGGAATATTTATAAAATTTCATGTTTCTTATATGGGGTTTAAATAGGAGTTAGCTCATGATGTAAGCTTGAAGATCACACACATTTCTATCATTTGGATCTAGGGTTTCCTTGTACAAGTTCATCATCAATAACATATAGAGTTTATTTAAGTTTGATTGTTCCTGTGATCTATCTACAAATGAATTAATAGTTTCCATGTATCATTCTGATCGAACAAATTTGTTAGAGGATTCTAGATTATAGTTCGCATGAGAGGGACGGTACTCAAATTTGGAGATTTTACATCTTCAAATTCATTGTTTACATTCGTTGTGAGAGAAACATATTTGTTGTAGCCACCAAACGAAATCCTCTAACTACCACAAAATCTTCCACTTTTCGTTTAAGAAAATGGGTAGCCAAGAAATCTTCAGATGTACAAACGAAAAGTTGTACAAAAACGCATTTTTGTTCAAAGCAGTCACCCGAAGTCAGGTAGATCATAAATGAAATCTTACTTTTCGCTTGGTAACTTAGACGAAAACATACCTTGGTAGCATGAAATTGAACTTGATGTTTACATATCTTTAGGGTTTTATGTATGTGTAATTGCATATTAGGGAAGAAGACAATAAGTAAGTGGTATAATATATGAGTGGATCACTCTCCAAGAAAAGTAGTATAAGAATGGAAGCCAAATTTTCATATAATTTTCGTTGTATATGTTAATGCAAAAGGAAATGCTAAACATCGGTCCTACATGTTGGGAAGTCTTCGATCTGTCTTTACTGTTTTTCATTGTTATGGTTGAAGATGAGATGGTTGTTATCAAATGGTCGTGGTTTGATGGTAATAGATTTCAGTTGATTGGTTTATCAAGGGAACTTGGATGTGGACCTATGGTACTGACGATAGATAAAACCTAGCGAAAATGGTACCAATGGGTGTGGTGGTGATGATATAAGTGGAAATGGAGCTTAGTGGCAAGTCATGAACTATTGCTCATTCTGAATAATTTTCTGTTAGGGTTTGAATAAACTCATCGTGTGTATGATTATAGAACCCTTTGTACCGCTTGCTTTCCATGAAAGCAATACTATAGGTATAATCTTTTTCCGGCCAATTAGTGCTTCTACAGATTCACCAGGAATATAACTGAAACCTTCAAGTTTCTGCTTAAGCACATCACTCTGAGAAGACATTTCTAAGTTTCTAAACCGTTAGACACGTCTTGAAATTCGAGTCCAATGATATATGATGTCCAAAACCTTTTTTGGGATTTTCGTGCCTTTTTTTGTCCTAAAAATCACACAAATTCAACCTTGCAATCGGTTTGCTAAGACTGTTTGCATATCAAATTCTGCGCTTAAACACGTTTAAAACCGAATACGTCAGCTGGTTAAAGTTCCACCTTTGCGAACACTCGCACACTCTATCTGAGCCGCACACACTGAAGTCGTACACTTCAAATTGGGCCGAACACAGTTTTGTTTAGACCATACACTTGTATATTTGGGCCGCACACTTGTTAGTTTGGGCCGTACACACAATATGTCACACACTAGTTGGGCCACACACAGCAAACTTGAACTGATGTTGGACCGCACACAGAGTTTTGGACTGCACACTTGTATTTGACCGCACACCCAAACTTGGACCGCACATAGAATATTGGGCCTGAGTCGTACACTTGCTAATCTCCCAATCCGCACAGCTGATTATTTGATCCCGTACACAGATCTTGTACACTAATTGTTTTGGTAACAAAAATCAATCCTGTACACACTTAAATACCGAATTTAGAGGAAATCAAAAATCGAAATTTTTTGTTGATTCTTTTCACCAATAGCTCCGATAAACTTGCAAACAGAATGTTTTCCTTCCCAAAACAGATCAAACTACGAGATTTTCAAACTGTTTTCCAATCTTCAAACTGTTCTTCAAAAGAAATATTATGATTTATTTCGAAAACTTGACCAAACCCTGAAATAAAACCTTTTCGAATTGATGAATCTGCAAACACTTTCTTCTTCTTCTTCTTCGAGTAATATCCAGAGAACCGAGCCTTCGAATAGACTTCTTATGCTCGGATACCAATTGTAAGTCTAGAGATCTTCAATCGGATATCACAATCACAATCAAAAGTGTGAAAAACTAAAGAAAGTGATGAACAAGAAAGTATTAATCGTATTAAAGTTGCACATAAGCTCTTGGCTTGTCTCGTACATAACGATCAAAGCAAGAACATCAACAACTCTAATGTTTTTCCTAATGTCGAACCCTAATAATGAACCAAACAAAACATTATATAGGGTCCACATATAACTCGGCCCACATGGCCTAACACAAGCCCACTAGAAAACTAAGTCCAAATAGCCTATAAGTGTGTTTGATTAAGACAAGGGTAAACCTACTCAGTTTTATGGCGTTATAGGCTTTTAAAATTCTAAACTTTTTACAGTAGCATTGGGATGTCAAAAGAAGGTTGTTGACCAAAATTTAGATTTTTTGGATTTGTCTAGCTATTTTTAATAATTTAAGAGCATAAATAACCACAAAAATTAAATAAAATAACTAGCATAAATAACCACAAAAAGGTAATTACATATTAAGAACTTTTATTTACATTTTTACAACAAAATATTAAAAAAATATTTTTTTAGAAGTTTATATGGCCAAAAGTGATTTTGGGAATTTTATTGAATTATTTGATCATTGGAATTATTTTTAATGAATTTAAGGTTTTACGGGTGTTTAAATCGACTTTTATTTTCAAACCGACATCT
This sequence comes from Helianthus tuberosus, assembly GCA_030545235.1. Classification (NCBI taxonomy): domain Eukaryota; kingdom Viridiplantae; phylum Streptophyta; class Magnoliopsida; order Asterales; family Asteraceae; genus Helianthus; species Helianthus tuberosus. Next base: position 31,173 of record JARYGA010034737.1, on the reverse strand, counting down.
ATAAATTATAGAAATAAAAACCTACAATTTTTTAACTATTCAAAATGGTATATTTTGATGTTCCAATACAATTTTTAAATTAATCCAAAGGTTTGAGGCTATTTTGGTCAAAAATGGTAATATACCGTAAAACTGCCAAGTGTCAGGAACAAAACTGACAAGCCCCAAAACTTGTCAGTTATCCTTTTTAAACTATTAGCCGCTCACCGGCAATAGTCCCAACTTAAAAAATAACTAGTGATGGTCCCACATTTTCACATATTGTAAACTAATGGACCTTTACTAACAGAACCTTAATTTCTTTTTGCCCCCTTATCCCTTTCGGTTTAGTGAAGGTCTGTTAGTTTACAATATATGAAAAGGTCGAACCACCACTGGTTATTTTTTAAGTTGGAACCGTTATCGGCCAACGACTAATAGTTAGGGTTATTAAAATCAATTATTCCAATTCAAAACAAGCTAGAGGCTGGGAATTGGTATATGTGCTTGGGTTATATCATATATATATATTTTTATAACAAAAATAAATAGTTTTAAATAAATCATAATGAAATGGTATCTATTCACTTTATGGCAACTTTAGAATTTATATACATTTTTTAAAGAGTAAACTGCCATTTTGGTCCCTGTGGTTTGGTCAGTTTTGCCACTTTAGTCCAAATCTCAAACTTATTACATCTGGGTCCCTACGGTTTGCATTTTGTTGCCATTTTAGCCCAAAATTCAAAAACCCTCTATTTTGACTGTTGAAAACTGATTATTTTGTCCTTTAGTGCAGGGGTATTTTGGTCATTTTATAAATTTAATTTGTTGTAAATTCATTTAATACCCATATTTGTTGTAAATTCATTTAAAACCCAGATCAACTCTCTCTCTTCTTAACCCCTGATCATCATCATCTTCAACCTCATCATCTTCAAGTTAACTATCTCTCACTCTCTTAACTCTCTTCTCTCTTAACTCTCTTCTCTCTTAACTCTCTTCTCTTTCTCTCAGTTCCCTATCTCTCTAGGTTTTCTCCACCACCACCATCATCATCCGGCCACCACCGCCGTCGCAGGAAACCAACATCATCTTCGCAACCACCACCACCTCCCTAACCTCCGAAAACCACCATCATCTTAGCAATCACAACTGGCAGAAAGCATAAAACTTAACCAGTAGAAACTTAATCATATAACCCCCTAATCCTTCCTGTATCCACTCTTCTTCCACAAATTCGTACCCAGATCTGTAAAATCGCAACCACAGTAACTGTTAGTGGGTTTCAAATCAAGTAGATCATGGATGATGTGACAAGATTCCGAGGAAGACGTTGATGGTAGAACGAGATATCCATTCTGATTCAATCTAGGGTTCCGGTAAGTGATGAGAATAGTTCTGAGATCTTGGGAATTTGTTATAGTGGTATTAAGTTGTGTTTTTAGATCGGGTGGGGATAGTTGTGGTTTGCTTATTGTGGGTTCAGATCGGGTGGGGATTGTTGTGGTTTGCTGGTGATGTTAAAGTTCTTGCAGGTACAAGACAGCCGTGTATGTTGTTGTGACACCTGTGTCACTGCGACCAGCAAACAAATACCAAATCAATGAAATATTGTGTTTCATACTTTGGACTTGTATAAATATGTGTATCTTTTGCACATATGAACTCTTGTTTGATTTCAAGCTCTAAATCGCTTTCTGGAAGGTTATACGCGCACTAATGCGTAAATATAACCAGTTTAATGCAACAAACACTCCGGAATAGTGACATAGGCTTAACATACCTTAAATAACCTTTACATAACTTAGAAATAATTTTTGGAAGGTTTGGTATGCCGAAAACAAGTTAAATCGCTTACAGGGACTAAACTTGACAAACTGCGAAAGTATGCCAATTTGAACTGTAACAGACATTCTGGAACATGACCATAAGTTAAACATACCATAAATATCCTTCACATAGCTTAGAAATAGGCTTTGAGGGGTTCGGTGTGCTAAAATAAACTTTTGTGTCATTCAGGGACTAAAAGCGTCAAAAAGTGCATAAGTTTGCATTTTCGCGCATAACTTACTTTCTGAATACATCCGGACATCCAAAAATTTATGTAAGCACTAAAATATTTTATTTTAGTGTTTGGCATAAGAAAAAACCATTCATCACGTCATTTGGATCGTTTTTCGCGCTTATGCGCATTCCGTCGTAATTAACCGAACAACGCAATCGTACGGCCAAACGAACTGACATCCGAGATATTTTTGAGAACATTTTAAGTTCCCTTTACTTTAACTTCATTTTAGAGCTTTGAAATGGGGTTAACGGGCCTTAAACGCGTCAGAAAAGGCCTTATTACACTACAGGGACCAAATCTGCCATTCTGCCAAACTTGAAGGGTTACGGACCGTAAGCCTAACCCTTACGGTCCGTAAGGGGTATGCAGAACATCAGAAGCTTCCGAACAGCCTATTTCCAGCTGTCGTGCACTCCCAAACTCCTTTCCACCTGTTGATTTCTTATGGTGGGTGGCCAATTAACCTACCACAACTTTCCAACAAGTGTACGCCTTAGATTCGATCACATTTTCCAAGAAATGATCCTAACGGTTCGGGAAATCCTATAAATACCCACATCCCCCAACTTCTAAACCCATAAGAATCTGATCTTAGAAGCTCTAATTTGAAACCATTGTTTCATACCTGAGCTACTTGGATCACGATTAGCATTCGGGGACCCTTCGTAAGTATTCCTTCGTTCTTTTATTGTTTTTTCGAGTCCGAAAGTCAAACTTTGTTTGACTTTCTGCGTTGACCAGTTTATGGTCAGTGCGAAGTTCGTTTGAACTTCGCAACGTGATTGTAATCACGATGGTTATAGTCCCTTGGGACTATGCCTACTGATTACCACGTTGTCTAGGGTCGTAAGGGTAAGCGATCTGATAAATCGCTTATACCTTCGAACCCGACCCATTTGGTCGATCATTAGGATCCGACCAAACACATTAGAGGACCATAGTATATAGGGAATAACCTTCCGAGGTTATACCTTATGGTCGCTTCGTTTAAGTAGTTGTATGATAGGTAGTTTATATGCCTTAGGTAAATTACCAAAATGCCCTTTTTATGCATAATTCATTTTAAACATATGTAACATAAACTATGACCTCTAAACTGATTTATCAACAATATTAAACATGTTAAGGCATATTCTACTTGTCATAGGACTAGTTAGGCGGTCCGAACGCGTTTCACGCGAACGACGCGTTAAAGTAGCATAAGCTTCCTAAACGGGTCGTAATGGGTCGTAGGCACTTATGTTAGGTTTCATTTAGTATGTAGGCTTTGTTAATCCATACTACATGAGTTCCCATACTCATTTGGTTTAAGAGCCCTCATTTTATCCGATCATCCGATATAGGTCCGGTTTATTAACATAGTTACCTATATTAGGTGCCATTTGATATCCGTGATCTCTGGCATTGTTTGGTTGTTACTCAAGGACTACTAAGCAATCTCAAGTGAGTACATAGACCCCTCTTTTACTGTTTTCCAAACGTTTTGGGGTGAAACACATGTGCCTACTTGTTACTTTCATGCTTTCCATGCTTTCATATCATATACCTGCTATGTTCGTTAGTACATTATAGTACATGATTTCATTACATTGCATGCTATGTATGCCCATTGTGTGCGTACTTAGTACATCGTTTTACATTACATTTCATGCTATGTATGCCCATTGTGTGCATACTTAGTACATCGTTTTACATTACATTTCATGCTATGTATGCCCATTGTGTGCATACTTAGTACATCATTTTGCATTACATTTCATGCTATGTATGTCCATTGTGTGCATACTTAGTACATTGTTCTACATTGCATTTCTGTTGCATACGCTCATCCAGCATATGAACACATTATATTACATTTTGAACCGTTGTAACCATTTGACTATGTGAACCGTCGTAACCGTTTGATTATATGAACCGTTTGTAACTATTGAACCGTGTGAACCAGTTGTATCTGTTGACATGATTTACATTTGACAATAGACATTTGACTATACATAAACATTTCTACAATCGTTAAACATTACATCTTGGTGGTTTGGTTGGAGTAAGTGATTTAAGTAACGAGGCGTGTGTAATATGATACAAGCATGGTGGATACACCCGCTTGTACTTCCTACATATAAGTGTTTGTATGGTATCACATATTGTAGCGTTATTTGAATCATTTCAATTTGAGATATATAACATTTTATACAAATAACATACTTTTCACAAGACATTGATTTACAAACAACTTATCTTATACAAACTCATTTTACATGGTTATTCATTTAACCATACATTATTCTCTTATTTATACATATCTTCTGATCTTATTGTTTTTCAACTGATTTACAAAACAAAGCAAATTACAAGGTTCATGACTAAACATTTTCTCAAACATAAGTCATGAATTCTGTTTTCACAAAACCTATGTATCTCACAGGCATTTTTATGCTGACGTACCTATTTTCACATGTGTTTATAGGAGATGACGCATAGGACTTATCAAGACATACTTAGGCGGACCTGTGCCTTAGCGACTTAAAACGAGACAAGAACTAGTTAAATTTTGTTATATACTCTTTGTTTCTTGTTTAAAACAATGTAGACTTTCATGTTTGATTAATAAAACGAAACTTCAATTGCCATGGATTTGAAACAATTAATTCTGTTACAACACTCCCCTACGTTTCCGCCACGTTTTGTATGTTCTACGTGGTCGGGGTGTGATAGAAAAGATGGTATCAGAGCCAATGGTTATAGGGAATTAAGTTATTAGTAATGCTTTGACCTAGTCTATAACCTTCTTAGGACCTCAATGCGAGTTTACTTGCGTTTAGTCATAAAACAATACCGTCACCTATCCTTAGGCGACAACCACAACAAGAACATAAATTTCAAAACCGCTTTGAAAACTAATCTTCTGTTTTTGAATGATCTATTACAAGGTTTTGAACCCTCTACTGTAAGGTTTTGAATCCTCTACTGTAAGGTTTTGAACCCTCTGTTATATGGTTTTGAACCCCTTTGAGTTTTCAAAATCTCGTCTAGGTTTTGGGTTTTAAATAATGTGAACACGTGCAAACTGGAAGGGTGAATGCCTGTATTCTGGGTTTTCTGTCTAGGCAAGCACTTCGTATATATCTCATCAGACGCGAGACCAGTTGTGCTTACCTGAGAATTCTTGGGATGAGTGTTCACTTATAGGTGAGCATGTCTTCGCGATACATTATTTTTGACCTATTTACTTTGATTAATCACCGGGGTCGTTTGTTGCTTTGTAGTAACAAACAAATGACCACTATCCTTGCTTTCATCAGATTTGTTCATCTCATTCTTTTCGTCTGATTCTCTCACTCGTTTCATTTCATGTTTCCTCTTTTAGAATGCCTCCTCGACGCGAAAACCAGATAACGACTGCCGAACTGGCAGAAATCATTGCACAGTAAATGGCTGCTCAATTCCCAAACCTCTTTGCTCAATGGAACCAAGCTAACAACAACAACAATGGTCCATGCAATTTCAAGAGTTTTAACTCGGCTAAACCACTCAAGTTTAGTGGTTCTGAGGGAGTGACTGGGCTTCTTCAATGGTTCGAGAGCATTGAGAATACTTTCCGCCACGTGCAGTGTCCTGACAATCTCAAGGTCGAGTTTTCTTCGAGTGTGTTTCAGAAGAGGGCTCTTACATGGTGGAACGGGGTTATGAGAGATCGTGGTGCAGAAGTTGCTCTAGCATAGACTTGGGCTGAACTTAGGGCCCTTATGATGAAGGAATTCTGTCCTCGTCACGAGATCAGGGCCTTGGAAAGGGAATTCGACAATCTTGAGCAAGACAGCGGTGAGTATCGAGCCTACACAGACCGTTATGAGGAGTTAAGTCTGTTATGCCCAAACATGGTCACGCCTTTGGATAAGGCAATCAAAAAGTACATTGATGGCCTCCCTGACTCAATACAAGACATTGTGACTGGTAGCAACCCTACTACAGTTAGACAGGACATTGAGCTATCTGCAACCTTGACTGAATCAAAGATCAGGAAAGGTAAACTTTTCCGAAAAGGTGACAAGAAACCGGTCGAGGAATCGAACCCAATCGAGGAATCAAAGACCATGGATGAACAGACTGGATCCCCTATGAGGTCAAAGAAGCGAAAGGCTTCTCAGAACTTCGCCATGGTTACTCACAATGATCAAGCCGTCCCCAACCAACCAGCTCAACCCCCTGTCAGGAAACCCTACAACGGAACTTCCTAAACGGGTCGTAATGGGTCGTAGGCACTTATGTTAGGTTTCATTTAGTATGTAGGCTTTGTTAAACCATACTACATGAGTTCCCATACTCATTTGGTTTACGAGCCCTCATTCTATCCGATCCTCCGATATAGGTCCGGTTTATTAACATAGTTACCTATATTAGGTGCCATTTGATATCCGTGATCTCTAGCATTGTTTGGTTGTTACTCAAGGACTACTAAGCAATCTCAAGTGAGTACATAGACCCCTCTTTTACTGTTTTCCAAACGTTTTGGGGTGAAACACATGTGCCTACTTGTTACTTTCATGCTTTCCATGCTTTCAAATCATATACCTGCTATGTTCGTTAGTACATTATAGTACATGATTTCATTACATTACATGCTATGTATGCCCATTGCGTGCGTACTTATTACATCGTTTTACATTACATTTCATGCTATGTATGCCCATTGTGTGCATACTTAGTACATCGTTTTACATTACATTTCATGCTATGTATGCCCATTGTGTGCATACTTTGTGACAACCCTCACTAAACCAGGTATCCGTACAACTTGATTAATAATTAATTATTGCTTAATTACTGTGCTTGCTTGAACTTGTGAATAAACTGCTACTTGAACACTGATACATGTACTTACTTGCATCATACTTTACTTGCTGTCACTACATTATTTACATGACTGAACCTTAGTGACAAACATGATGCACAAAAAGCACAGTAGCACTATAACGGATAACCTATTGAACATGCTGATAAAGCCAGCATCAGGCAAACACTGCCTCTAAGGCCTGTATGAGCCAGAAATATTTTGCTACACTAGTGGTGAGTGTAGGGATATAAGGGTTGTAGAACTGCGTCTCTAGGAATAAGTCACAATGACTGGATGTGCCTAAAACGTACTCTAAGTACAAAACTCAGCACTTTACATAACAATTCAGCTTTTAGCTAACTAATAAAGTGCCAAAACATGAGAAAAATATTAATAGACACTTTCCAAAGTGTCAGAAATGAGTTGTGTCACTAAAAAGGGTATTAACGACACTTTAAGCTTTGTTAAGCACTTTAACGGATTACTATCCAACCGAACAACCGGACTATACCCGAAACATGAAAATATTGTTATTTTCATTATTTATCTTTTTCTGAGCCAGTTAGGGTCCCTGAATACCCTAACACCCGTCATAACACACGACACACAACTAACCAAGTTAACTACTTAACTAACTTGGTTTAACCTAACTAATACCTAACTAACTAGTTGGAATCGGACCAAGACCCCCCCCCCCTCTCTAACCGTCCCCAACTAGAGGGGGACACACCTTGTACTAACTTGATTTGTTTAATCTCTTATGCTTAGTATCAAGAAGACATGGTGACCATTGGTTAATACTCTTGAAAATTGTCTATAAGATTAAGCTTAAACACACATGAACATTATCATCACACAACACACTCCACACTCTCTCTCTCTCTCTCTCTTTCTCTTTGGCTTTCGGCCGAACCCACACCCACACACCCATCCATTTTCGAGTTTGATCTTGCAAGTTCCAAGCATCTACAAGTGTTAAGGGTCGCATATAAGGAGTCTTGGAGCAAACGGAAGGCGAAGGACCTCTCTACTTAGCTTTTATCCACCTCATTTGCGCGTAGATTCTTCCCTAGCCTCGAGCTAGTGGTATGATGTTTAAATCACCTTCTTAAACTATTTTAAAGTGGTTAATACGATATATGATGATTAAAACTCGTAATCTTACAAGATGATACTTTAAAGTCTACTAAAGATGCTTTAAGTGTTGGATAATAGCTCATATGTTGTGTAAATATTGTAGTAATTGAAATTGGTGATTATTTAGACCCGATCTATGTTGTGGTAGCTCGGATCATCACTTAACCCGGTTTGGTCATGATCACGAATCATGACATAAGGTTGTTTTGCATAGAACAAGGGTTAAAGGGTGAAACTCTACCACACACGAATCATGAACTTGTGTAAAAGTGTTTTAGCTTGTACAACAGTGTTTAAAACTAGCAGATCTACGTATCTACAAGTGGTATTTTCAAAGGACCAAGCGTTAAAGAAATCATACTTTAAAAGACGGATCTTACACTAACAAGAATGGTTTTTAGAACACACAAGTGTGTAAACACTTGTGTAACACAAAGTTTCGACGAAATAACTATTTTTGTAAAAGTGGACAAGAAGTTGTAAAGACGGAACTTCCATAAAAACGAGGTTTTTACAAAATCGGATTGTTTTATATAAAGATCCACTAAAAGTAATGGGATTTACTTCATAGTTTGAATAAATCACAAGTTCATGAAATTTATGCGATTTATATACATATTTTTGACTAGTTGTGATTTGAACATGGTTTTGATTGAATAAGAAGATTGTTGGTTTGATTTATAAAAGAAAATGATACGCTTTGAAAGCGTGGCCACCTCCAGTTATAGAGGAAACTCTGGCGAAATTTTTCCAAAAACCTAACACTTAGAAATATTTTCACTATAAGTGTTAGAAATACATTTTGACTTATTTTCAAAATATAAGTTTCGCCGCGACTATATTTACAAAACATCGGAGGTGGGATTTTCACAAAATAAAACGTGATACATATATATATTTAGTATATATTCTTCTTTCACAACATCACTTGTATAAGTGTTTATGATTATTTTGTGAACTACATAAATATTATTTTTAGGGTAAAAATAATATTACTAAGTATTATTTTGGGAAAATCACATGTATTAAAAGATAATATTTTTGGGAAGAATATTTATGTTTTGAAGTTGGAAATAAAATATATTAAGTGAGACTTAATAGTGAAATCTGAATGTTACGAACACACATGTATTAAATCCCCCATCCTTGGGAAGAAAAATAACTACCAAGTATACAGAATGTAAACACGAAATAGTTGCCTAACTATTTCCCAAAAACTTAACCATAAAGCTAAGGCACGGCCGTCCGTCTAATAGAGTTAGCACGTGTAGGTCGTCATACAGCTGATTGATTTGGAGGCATACTTGGTAGAGACGCACCACTGTGAGTTCATGTCCCCCTTTTCTCTAACTGTTTTTCAGTTTTTCTTAACTGCGGGGGTGAAATACATGTTACTTTGATTACAAGTACTTTATACATGGTATGGTTAGCGTAAGGAGGTTTACTACTTAGATCATGTGAGTGGGTAGGCAGAAACTGGAGGCCATTAATCCTCATTGTAGGACCGAGGGACGTAAGCGGTAGATCTATCTGGGTGTAGCGAGCCCAACTCTAGGCCCAACAGAACGGACCTCAGATAGGCCCAACAGAACGGACCTTGGAGTGACTTTGTACCCAACGCTAAATCTGCTAGGTTTGAGTCTTCCTACTTGCACTTCACATATATCGGTGGCCTTGCAAACCATTGGTGATCTCTTTTTCCTTATTTGCTACATACCAAGACTATTTTTATACTCACAAAGGTTTACTTACTCACTTACACATGAACTCGCTCAACATTATTGTTGATTTTCAACTTACATGTATTTCAGGAAATTAAAGATCTGGCGCGGTATGTTATGTTTTCCCGCTGCATAAGGGTTCCAAGGTCATCCCAGTTTAGGAAATGTGACTCTTTCCTGGACAAGTCACAAATCTTAAACTGCGTTTATTTCATGTCGGTGTTTATGTTATTCAAGACAATGTTTTATGTTATGAGGTTGTAAGTCTCTAAGACAATGTTGTGTTACTCTGGTTTTAAAACTTGATCGAATGGATGATCTTGCATGATTTTATTTCATATAGCTTTGTTATGGTTAAGCTATGGTATTGAGAAGTCACACCAAAATAACCAAGCTTCCGCAAAGCCAGGGTGTGACAGCTTGGTATCAGAGCTCTGATCATAGCGAACTAGGATTCTTTCTCGAGTCTAGACTATGATCACTAGGGCTCTCACGAAAACATTTTTCTGCATACCACTTAAGTCCAGATCCAAAACTTTTTACAAACAAATGTTGAGCTCATTTTATTATTTATAGGCTCAGTCTAGAAGGGCTGAGGCTCGGTCTGAGAGGCCGAGGCTCGGTCTGAGAGATCGAGGTAGTTGGCTAGTTGGACTAGGAAGAGTAGGCTCAGTCTTGGAGGCCGAGGCTCGGTATTGGAGACCGAGGCTCGGTCTGAGAGATCGAGGTAGTTGGCTAGTTGGACTAGGAAGAGTAGGCTCAGTCTTGGAAGCTGAGGCTCGGTATTGGAGACCGAGGCTCGATCTGAGAGGTCGAGGTAGATGATAGAGCAGTCTTAGAGACTGGGAGAAATTGGCTAGTGGGACTAGGAGAATGATTTGAATGCTTACTTGGTGACTTATGTGATTATTTGATTGTATGATTGACTGTTTGTGCATGTTGTGTTTATGTTACAGACATTATGGACACCTCTGGCACTGGTGATTCAGACACCACAGGACCTAGACCTATAGTATCGGACGACCTAGAGTCTTCGGAGCGTGAGGTTCACACATCCGACGTTACGAGCACGGACGAGGATGATTTCCAGCCCTTTGCCTTACCTGATGGTGCTGATGAGCTCGCTGATGGCCCTTTGGCCGGGGACCTACCGTTAGTGGAGATCCCTGCTCCCATACCCTTAGCTGTCTATCCTGCTTACGATTTGCTTCCCGACGTCGATCTATTTGATGACGAACCCTTAGAGGATGAGGTTCAGGGCGAGGCCCTTCTTGCTGCTGGTGATCTTTTGATGATCGTAGATGCTCCCGCCGAGGAGTCTCCTGCTCACTCTCCGGTCCCAGACTCTTTCGAGTCTGTGGCCTCCGCACCTTCACATACTCAGAGTGCGCAGCACTTTTCTCATGGATCAGATCCCGACCAGGCATCCTCTGTTGCCTCTATTCCTAGTTTTACTTTCGACCATGATGATATAGAGGATTCCGATCCTGTCTTTCCCCCAGGATTCGACCCAGATGAGGATATAGAGTATATACCCATGGATCAGCCTATGGAGGATCCAGTCGACCCAGTTGATCCCATCGACCCTGAGTTTGATTTTGAGATGGCCTTTGATGAGCCCGAGCAGCCACTAGACCCTGCTCCTGACCCAGTATTTTAGCATGACCCAGTTAATGCTGACGCACCTATTATTGAGCCTGTCATTGCTGACCCACCTATTGATGATCCCCCTATAGATGCTCCATTATTGGAGGGTGATCATGTCCTTGTTGCTGATCACGTTGATCCCCCACTTTTTGCTGATGCACCAGTTGACCCCCTTGTTGTACCTCACCATGATCCTATGCCAGCCCAGTTTGATCGTGCGCTTTTTGAGGCACGGATCGACCCCCGAGACGAGCACGCCCAGTGTGGGTGGATTCCGGCTGATGACGAGGTCCCACCTTTTCCCCCTCAGATCCCTGATACCCGTCACATTGATACTTCTTTTTCATTTCCTCGGTTTACACCTCCAGCACGAGCTGGAGAAGGTTCTTCGGCACACCCTTTTGGGCATGTACCAGTATCTATCCCTACTATACCACCATCCGCTACTTTTCCCACTGTTTCTCCATTTCATGTGGCACCTTTTGATCCCACCAGTGAGCCGTTCCTTTGGGCACTACACTCTGCTATGCCACCTGCTGACCCCTACCATTCTTTCCACATGGGGTATACTATTGAGGACGTTTTGATGTCTTTTGTCGCCCAGCACGAGGCACACACACAGCGCATTCAGGAGCTTGAGAGAGCTCAGACGCCGCCGTGTCAGTGCCAGGGCCAGACCCACTCTCCGTTGCAGCCCTCTCGACCTGTTCCACCAGACTATGCTGCACACCTTTTTGCCTTGGAGCAGCAGGTTGCTTCATTCTTACGCACCCAGAGAGCCATGGAGGAGGACTGGCTCCATTTGTGCCGCTTGTTTTACACTCACTTTCCCCCTCCTCCACCGCCATCCGTGTAGAGCTCTTCAGTACCGTATAGGTAGACATTGGTGAGAAGACGGCGAATGCTTTTGACTGCACAGCATTTTTGGAGACTACATTTGATTCTGACTTTTGTTGACATGTATTTGATGTATTGACACTGATTCGATATAGTTTTTGGACTAGGGTGATGTAGCCCTTAGTCGACTGATGTTGTATGACACTGTGATGTACTTGTACGCTTACTATGTGGTCTCGATATATGGCAATCGCAGTATTCTCATCATATTTGATGCTTGATTTGGTTATTTGTATTTTAGGACATGGGATGTTGTGTGATTGATGTTTGTTACATGGGATGTTATGATTATAACATGAGATGTTATGTACTATTACTATCGTTATATACATACGCTAAATTATGACCTGACTTATGTACTATAACTATGGCCTGACCGACGTAAACACATCTTTTAGAAGATGCCGCCGAGACGTGAGACACGCATGCCTACCAATGAGGCAGAACTCCAGCAAATTATCGCTGCTGCCATTGCACAATACGCCGCCTCTCAAGGAGGGACTAGTGGAAGCAACTCTGGCAACACTGGCAACAACAATAATCCACCTCATGGTAATACTAAGTCATTTAGACATACCATGACCTAATTGGATATCTTTAGCAATGATGCTAATGCCAATAGTATGTTATAACGTATGTGCAGGATGCACCTACAAGCAGTTTCTAGACTGCAAGCCGGTCAACTTTGATGGCACAGGAGGTGCTGTCGCCTTTGTTCGTTGGGCCAAGAAAACTGAATCTGTTCTACGCATGAGCAAATGCACACTGGATCAGCAAGTCACCTATATCTCAGGGCTATTCTTGGATGGAGCCCTCTCTTGGTGGAATCTGCAAGTACAGACACTTGGTGAAGCTGCTGCCTACGCGCTAACCTGGACCGAACTGAAGGAACTTATGCGCAAAAAGTACTGCTCTCGCGCGGAAATCCAGAGATTGGAAACCGAGTTCTGGCATTTGAAAATGGACGGTCCAAAGATCGCAGAATACGTTCAAAGGTTCCATGACTTATCACATGTGGTACCCTACATGGTCACTCCGGAGTTCAAGCGGATTGAACGTTTCATTTGGGGATTAGCTCCTCAAATCATAAGCATGGTAACCTCATCCAAGCCTGCGACCATTACTGAGGCGATCGATTTGAGCGTAGCTCTCACTGAGGAGGCTATTCACCTGAACAAGTTTGATGAGATCAAGACGAAGAAGGCAGAGACTCACGTCGAGTCATCAGGAGGTAACAAATGGAAGTTCTCGAACTTCAAGCAGGGCGCCAGTGTGGTGGTTAAGAAAGGAGGATCAGACACGCCAGCTCAGGTTACAGCTGGTAGAGGGAAGAAAGGAAAGGGATACATGGGCACCCAACCCAAGTGCAACGACTGCCAACGCCACCATTCTGGTCGTTGCGGGCCAAAAGTATGCGAAGCATGTGGGAAACGTGGCCACTTGAAGGACACTTGTTGGGCCACTGCTGGTCAGGGAGGCCAGGGAGGATTCGGAAACATAAATTACAACCGGGGTGGGAATGGAAATCGCCCACAAGGAAACTATGGAGGTAACGAGAATCGAGGCAACAATGCTAACCAAGCGGGCACCGTGAATCGTAATCAGAGGAATGATCAAGCTGGTGGAAACGGGCAAAGACTTGGATGCTTTAACTGCGGTGATATCGGGCATTTTAAGAAGAACTGCCCAGAGTTAAACCAAGCACGTGGAAGAGTGTTCCAAATCGAAGCAAGGGAAGCGCGCCAGGACCCCAATGTCGTTACTGGTACGTTCCCTGTAAATCAACGCTATGCATCCGTTTTATTTGATACTGGTGCCTATTATAGCTTCGTGTCGTTAGAATTTAAGAATATGCTTGGGTTAGCCGCTAATAAGTTAAATATTCCCTACTCGATCGAATTGGCTAATGGGAAGTTAGTAGAAGCCAACGAAGTCATCAGAGGTTGTGTGATCGAATTAGGAGAGCGTGAGTTTGCTTTGGACCTACTACCAGTTCAGTTGGGAAGCTTCGACGTGGTGGTAGGAATGGATTGGTTATCAGGCAACAAGGCTGAGATAGTTTGTCACGAAAAGATCGTTAGTATCCCAACCGAAGATGGCGAAACAATTGTGGTTCACGGAGAGAAGCGTGATACGCCGTTAAGAATTATCAGCTGCCTGAAAGCGCGAAAGTGTTTGCAGAAGGGATGTGTTGCCTTCCTGGCACACATTGTGGATAAGAAGGCTGCTGAGCCAAGAATCGAAGACATCCCTGTCGTGAGGGAATACCCAGAAGTCTTCCCAGAAGACTTACCTGGACTGCCACCTCAGAGGCATGTAGAGTTCCGCATCGATTTAGTTCCAGGCGCCGCGCCTGTGGCTAAGGCACCTTATAGACTTGCTCCGTCTGAGATGCAGGAACTGTCGACACAGCTTCAAGAGCTGTTAGACAAGGGTTTTATCCGACCAAGCTTCTCGCCTTGGGGAGCTCCGGTCCTGTTTGTCAAGAAGAAGGACGGTAGTTTTCGAATGTGCATCGACTACCGGGAACTGAACAAGCTGACGATCAAGAATAGATATCCTCTGCCAAGGATTGATGATCTGTTTGACCAACTTCAAGGTTCAAGCTTTTACTCAAAGATCGATCTTCGATCTGGATACCATCAGTTAAGGATACAAGAGGAGAGTATCCCGAAGACAGCCTTCAGAACTCGTTATGGACACTACGAGTTCCTTGTTATGCCGTTTGGTTTGACAAACGCACCTGCAGTCTTTATGGATTTGATGAATAGAGTTTGCAAGCCGTACTTGGACAAGTTCGTGATTGTGTTTATCGACGACATCTTGATCTATTCAAGAACAAAGGCCGAGCACGAACAGCATCTAAGAGCTATTTTGGAGCTGCTGAAGAAGGAACAGTTGTATGCCAAATTCTCCAAGTGCGAATTTTGGCTACGTGAAGTCCAATTCCTTGGACACGTGGTAAATGGAGATGGAATCCATGTGGATCCAACAAAGATCGAAGCGATCAAGAATTGGGAAACGCCAAAGACGCCAACCGAGATTCGACAATTCTTGGGTTTGGCTGGCTACTATCGAAGGTTCATTGAGGATTTCTCAAAAATCGCTCAACCATTGACGCTCCTCACGCAGAAAGATAAGAAGTTTGATTGGGAAATCAAACAGGAGGAAGCATTCCAGATATTGAAGGATAAGCTCTGCAATGCGCCAATCTTAGCACTACCAGAAGGTACAGATGACTTTGTGGTATACTGTGACGCCTCACGTCAAGGATTGGGTTGCGTGTTGATGCAACACCAAAAGGTTATTGCTTACGCATCGCGTCAACTGAAAGTGCACGAAAAGAACTATACCACACATGATTTGGAGCTTGGCGCAGTGGTTTTTGCATTGAAGATCTGGAGACACTACCTCTATGGTACGAAGTGTACAATTTTTACAGATCACAAGAGCCTACAACACATATTCAACCAGAAGGAGTTGAATATGAGGCAAAGACGATGGGTTGAGTTGCTGAACGATTACGACTGCGAGATAAAGTATCATCCAGGGAAGGCGAATGTGGTCGCCGATGCCCTAATTCGGAAGGAGAGGATCAAGCCCATAAGGGTTAGGGCTTTAGAAATGATTATCCAAACCGATCTTTCCTTGCGCATTCGTGCCGCGCAGAACGAAGCTCTCAAGGAAGGAAACCTTGAAGAAGAATATCTCCGTGGGATGGAGAAGTTACTAGTACCAAACGAGGAAGGAACGTTATGCTTCGAGAAAAGGATTTGGGTTCCTTTGTTTGGAGGTTTAAGGAAGGTTATTTTCGATGAAGCTCACAAGTCACGGTACTCTATCCATCCGGGAGCGGATAAGATGTACCAAGATCTCAAAGATTATTATTGGTGGCCTAGGATGAAAGGCGATGTTGCTGTTTATGTGAGCAAATGTTTAACATGCGCTAAGGTTAAAGCGGAATACCAGAAACCTTCAGGACTTCTGCAACAACCAGAGATTCCCAAGTGGAAATGGGAACAAATCTCCATGGATTTTATTACGAAATTGCCAAGAACGCTAAGAGGCCATGACACTATTTGGGTAATAGTGGATCGATTAACAAAGTCAGCACACTTCTTACCTATCATAGAGAAGGATAATACGAGCAAATTGGCTGAAATTTACATGAGAGAGATCGTCGCGCGCCATGGAGTACCTCTCTCAATCATCTCTGATAGAGACGGAAGGTTTGGGTCAAGGATATGGCAATCCTTCCAAGAAGCCTTTGGCTCACAATTGAATCTGAGCACTGCGTTTCATCCGCAAACTGACGGTCAGAGCGAGCGAACGATACAGACTTTGGAAGACATGCTGAGAGCGTGTGTTATGGATTTGGGCGGTAGCTGGGACAAGCATTTGCCTTTGGTCGAATTTTCGTACAACAACAGCTACCACACCAGTATTGGTGTCGCGCCATTTGAAGCCCTTTACGGACGCAGTGCTGATCACCCTTATGTTGGGCTGGCGCAGGTGATAGGCAGCTTGCTGGTCCCGAAATCGTCCAAGAGACGACAGACAAGATTGCGCAGATTCTTAAACGCATCGAAGCAGCTCGCCACAGACAGAAGGCCTATGCGGATCCAAACCGGAAACATGTGGAATTCCAAGTTGGAGAAATGGTTTTATTGAAAGTTTCACCCTGGAAGGGTGTGGCACGCTTCGGAAAGCGTGGGAAGTTAAATCCGCGCTACATTGGTCCTTTCAGAGTTTTGGAAAGAATAGGACTAGTAGCATACAAGTTGGACCTACCTGCTGAACTCCATTCAGTCCACGATACATTTCATGTATCCAACCTGAAGAAAAGTCCAACTCAAGATGACATTGCCATTCCCATCGATGAGATCCATGTTGACGACACGCTCCATTTCGTTGAAGAACCGGTGGAGGTTACGGATTGGAAAGTAAACAAGACCCGCCGGAGCAGTGTCAAGCTCGTCAAAGTTCGTTGGAATGCCAGACACGGTCCTGAGTACACCTGGGAGCGTGAGGACCGGATGAAAGAGAAATACCCCCACCTTTTTCCTAAGAACACTGCATCTACAAGCAGAACTTAAATTTCGGGACGAAATTTATTTAACGGGGGGAGAATGTGACAACCCTCACTAAACCAGGTATCCGTACAACTTGATTAATAATTAATTATTGCTTAATTACTGTGCTTGCTTGAACTTGTGAATAAACTGCTACTTGAACACTGATACATGTACTTACTTGCATCATACTTTACTTGCTGTCACTACATTATTTACATGACTGAACCTTAGTGACAAACATGATGCACAAAAAGCATAGTAGCACTATAATGGATAACCTATTGAACATGCTGATAAAGCCAGCATCAGGCAAACACTGCCTCTAAGGCCTGTATGAGCCAGAAATATTTTGCTACACTAGTGGTGAGTGTAGGGATATAAGGGTCGTAGAACTGCGTCTCTAGGAATAAGTCACAATGACTGGATGTGCCTAAAACGTACTCTAAGTACAAAACTCAGCACTTTACATAACAATTCAGCTTTTAGCTAACTAATAAAGTGCCAAAACATGAGAAAAATATTACTAGACACTTTCCAAAGTGTCAGAAATGAGTTGTGTCACTAAAAAGGGTATTAACGACACTTTAAGCTTTGTTAAGCACTTTAACGGATTACTATCCAACCGAACAACCGGACTATACCCGAAACATGAAAATATTGTTATTTTCATTATTTATCTTTTTCTGAGCCAGTTAGGGTCCCTGAATACCCTAACACCCGTCATAACACACGACACACAACTAACCAAGTTAACTACTTAACTAACTTGGTTTAACCTAACTAATACCTAACTAACTAGTTGGAATCGGACCAAGACCCCCCCCTCTCTAACCGTCCCCAACTAGAGGGGGACACACCTTGTACTAACTTGATTTGTTTAATCTCTTATGCTTAGTATCAAGAAGACATGGTGACCATTGGTTAATACTCTTGAAAATTGTCTATAAGATTAAGCTTAAACACACATGAACATTATCATTACACTCCACACTCTCTCTCTCTCTCTTTCTCTTTGGCTCTCGGCCGAACCCACACCCACACACCCATCCATTTTCGAGTTTGATCTTGCAAGTTCCAAGCATCTACAAGTGTTAAGGGTCGCATATAAGGAGTCTTGGAGCAAACGGAAGGCGAAGGACCTCTCTACTTAGCTTTTATCCACCTCATTTGCGAGTAGATTCTTCCCTAGCCTCGAGCTAGTGGTATGATGTTTAAATCACCTTCTTAAACTATTTTAAAGTGGTTAATACGATATATGATGATTAAAACTCGTAATCTTACAAGATGATAATTTAAAGTCTACTAAAGATGCTTTAAGTGTTGGATAATAGCTCATATGTTGTGTAAATATTGTAGTAATTGAAATTGGTGATTATTTAGACCCGATCTATGTTGTGGTAGCTCGGATCATCACTTAACCCGGTTTGGTCATGATCACGAATAATGACATAAGGTTGTTTTGCATAGAACAAGGGTTAAAGGGTGAAACTCTACCACACACGAATCATGAACTTGTGTAAAAGTGTTTTAGCTTGTACAATAGTGTTTAAAACTAGCAGATCTACGTATCTGCAAGTGGTATTTTCAAAGGACCAAGCGTTAAAGAAATCATACTTTAAAAGACGGATCTTACACTAACAAGAATGGTTTTTAGAACACACAAGTGTGTAAACACTTGTGTAACACAAAGTTTCGACGAAATAACTATTTTTGTAAAAGTGGACGAGAAGTTGTAAAGACGGAACTTCCATAAAAACGAGGTTTTTACAAAATCGGATTGTTTTATATAAAGATCCACTAAAAGTAATGGGATTTACTTCATAGTTTGAATAAATCACAAGTTCATGAAATTTATGCGATTTATATACATATTTTTGACTAGTTGTGATTTGAACATGGTTTTGATTGAATAAGAAGATTCTTGGTTTGATTTATAAAAGAAAATGATACGCTTGAAAGCGTGGCCACCTCCAGTTACAGAGGAAACTCTGGCGAAATTTTTCCAAAAACCTAACACTTAGAAATATTTTCACTATAAGTGTTAGAAATACATTTTGACTTATTTTCAAAATATAAGTTTCGCCACGACTATATTTACAAAACATCGGAGGTGAGATTTTCACAAAATAAAACGTGATACATATATATATTTAGTATATATTCTTCTTTCACAACATCACTTGTATAAGTGTTTATGATTATTTTGTGAACTACATAAATATTATTTTTAGGGTAAAAATAATATTACTAAGTATTATTTTGGGAAAATCACATGTATTAAAAGATAATATTTTTGGGAAGAATATTTATGTTTTGAAGTTGGAAATAAAATATATTAAGTGAGACTTAATAGTGAAATCTGAATGTTACGAACACACATGTATTAAATCCCCCATCCTTGGGAAGGAAAATAACTACCAAGTATACAGAATGTAAACACGAAATAGTTGCCTAACTATTTCCCAAAAACTTAACCATAAAGCTAAGGCACGGTCGTCCGTCTAATAGAGTTAGCATGTGTAGGTCGTCATACAGCTAATTGATTTGGAGGCATACTTGGTAGAGACGCACCACTGTGAGTTCATGTCCCCCTTTTCTCTAACTGTTTTTCAGTTTTTCTTAACTGCGGGGGTGAAATACATGTTACTTTGATTACAAGTACTTTATACATGGTATGGTTAGCGTAAGGAGGTTTACTACTTAGATCATGTGAGTGGGTAGGCAGAAACTGGAGGCCATTAATCCTCATTATAGGACCGAGGGACGTGCGGTAGATCTATCTGGGTGTAGCGAGCCCAACTCTAGGCCCAACAGAACGGACCACAGATAGGCCCAACAGAACGGACCTTGGAGTGACTTTGTACCCAACGCTAAATCTGCTAGGTTTGAGTCTTCCTACTTGCACTTCACATATATCGGTGGCCTTGCAAACCATTGGTGATCTCTTTTTCCTTATTTGCTACATACCAAGACTATTTTTATACTCACAAAGGTTTACTTACTCACTTACACATGAACTCGCTCAACATTATTGTTGATTTTTCAACTTACATGTATTTCAGGAAATTAAGGATCTGGCGCGGTATGTTATGTTTTCCCGCTGCATAAGGGTTCCAAGGTCATCCCAGTTTAGGAAATGTGACTCTTTCCTGGACAAGTCACAAATCTTAAACTGCGTTTATTTCATGTCGGTGTTTATGTTATTCAAGACAATGTTTTATGTTATGAGGTTGTAAGTCTCTAAGACAATGTTGTGTTACTCTGGTTTTAAAACTTGATCGAATGGATGATCTTGCATGATTTTATTTCATATAGCTTTGTTATGGTTAAGCTATGGTATTGAGAAGTCACACCAAAATAACCATGCTTCCGCAAAGCCAGGGTGTGACATACTTAGTACATCGTTTTACATTACATTTCATGCTATGTATGTCCATTGTGTGCATACTTAGTACATTGTTCTACATTGCATTTCTGTTGCATACGCTCATCCAGCATATGAACACATTATATTACATTTTGAACCGTTGTAACCATTTGACTATGTGAACCGTCGTAACCGTTTAATTATATGAACCGTTTGTAACTATTGAACCGTGTGAACCAGTTGTATCTGTTGACATGATTTTCATTTGACAATAGACATTTGACTATACATAAACATTTCTACAATCGTTAAATCTTGGTGGTTTGGTTGGAGTAAGTGATTTAAGTAACGAGGCGTGTGTAATATGATACAAGCATGGTGGATACACCGCTGGTACTTCCTATATATAAGTGTTTGTATAGTATCACATATTGTAGCGTTATTTGAATCATTTCAATTTGAGATATATAACATTTTATACAAATAACATACTTTTCACAAGACATTGATTTACAAACAACTTATCTTATACAAACTCATTTTACATGGTTATTCATTTAACCATACATTATTCTCTTATTTATACATATCATCTGATCTTATCGTTTTTCAAATGATTTACAAAACAAAGCAAATTACAAGGTTCATGACTAAACATTTTCTCAAACATAAGTCATGAATTCTGTTTTCACAAAACCTATGTATCTCACAGGCATTTTTATGCTGACGTGCCTATTTTCACATGTGTTTTCAGGAGATGACGCATAGGACTTATCAAGACATACTTAGGCGGACATGTGCCTTAGCGACTTAAAACGAGACAAGAACTAGTTAAATTTTGTTATATACTCTTTGTTTCTTGTTTAAAACAATGTAGACTTTCATGTTTGATTAATAAAACGAAACTTCAATTGTCTTGGATTTGAAAAAATTAATTCTGTTACAACACTCCCTGACGTTTCCGCCACGTTTTGTATGTTCTACGTGGTCGGGGTGTGACAGTTGTCATTTAAAGTTAGCCGATTCGGTGATGGTTGGATTTGATGTTGGTGACTGTCACAGTGGTGGTGCGATGGTGGTTATCGTAGTGGTGGTGGGGTTGGGGTTGGTTGAAGATGAACGATCTCTGGGTTTTAATGATGTTCTTGAAGATGATGTTCTTGATTTTCTGGGTTCTTGATTTTCTTGAAGATGATTTTCTTGATTTTCTGGATTTTCTGGGTTTTGATGATATGATGTTTGATGATGTTTTTGAAGATGATGTTATTAATTATTGAAATGTTATAATAAATTAACATGGACCAAAATGCCCCTGCACTAAAGGACAAAATAATCAGCTTTCAACAGTCAAAATAGAGGGTTTTTGGATTTTGGACTAAAATGGCAACAAAATGCAAACCACAGGGACCCAGATGTAAGAAGTTTGAGAATTGGACTAAAATGGAAAAAGTGCCCAAACCACAGGGACCAAAATGGCAAGTTACTCTTTTTTAAAAGTCTCGATTATACTTTTGTTGATTTTGGTCAAATGACATTTTTAAAATCGACATATTTCACCCGAACTTGTTTTAGTGAGAACTCGTTTTCACCTGAACCAAATTGGATCCACTATAAATTGACTTGTTCTAACTCAAACCTATTCTAACCCACGAGTTATTTTACCTGGCTCATTTTGACCCGAGATTTTTTACCCAACTCATTTTTGGTCGGGCATGTTTTTGCACCCCCTCATCAAAATTCTTGGATCCGCCACTGTTGATGTGACAACTGGCACAAAGCCGGTAATCTCCGTACTATTTTAAATATTATTTATTATCTGCAATTATGTGCTTAAATGTTAACATTGTCTGATTACATGCTATACATGTGAATTCATGCACGTTTTATACTTCAAATATTGTTTTATGCATCACTTTTAGCGTTGCGTCAGAAAGACTAGTAAACTCACCGGTAAGACACACCGTGTCAGCAGTTATGCAGAAAACAGTCAGATATTAGAATTAGGGTCTAGGAATAGGTCCAACATCTAAAATACATTAAAACCCAAGTGTGGATACAAGGGTTAACATATAAACTTTCCGGAAGCTAAACTATGCACTAAAAGACACCCAAAACGCACTTTAAATGCAGAATTCAGCATAAATCAGCACCAATTCAGCTATAATCAGCTTTTAAACACATTAATATCATGTAGAATTTATGATTTATTGTCCAAAATAACTTACAAGGTGTCAGGAATGAAAACTGCCACAAAAAGTGCTTCATACTTAGTGAAACTGCGCAATTCAACACTTTAACGAACCGTAACGAACCGAACAACCGGACAATAACCAAGACATCAAAATTTGACTAGAAGTAATGTTTTTATGATATTAAACTAGTATTGATGCTAGAACACCTTAGAAATCATAAAAACACCTAAACATACTTAAACATACTTAAACCTTACCGTTTACACTTTAAACCTTCAACTTACCAAAAAGTTACACTTTACCCCTCCCCCCTCCTCTCCTTGGACGGTTGGGACAAGGGTCCCTCATAGGGATTTTATTTGATTTCATTTTATTTCTTTTGATCTCATGTTGGAGTATATTCCAACAAATATACCATGAAAAATATTTGGAAGATCTTTATAAATCCTAAACTAATCACACTTCCTCATTCACTCATCTTCTTCCTTATTCCTTCTTCTTGCTCACAGATCAACACACACACACATACACATTCATTTTCAAGCTTCAATCATTCAATCCAAGGTGATCTAGTGGTGTATGGAGGCCATTTAGGAAGGTATATGGTGCTAGAACTTGAAGGACCACCTTGTGGAGCTTTTAACCACTCACTTTCTTCCTTGATCATCATCTCCATTTTGTGCCACTTCCCTAGCCATTAGAGCTAGTAGTAAGCTTCTTGATCACTATTTTAAGTCATGTTTATGTTATGTACAAGTTTCACCATCTAAACAACTTAACTTCTAATGTTAAAAATGAAAAGATCTAACATATTCATGAAGAAAATAAGTGATTACATGAAATTTTAGTGTATGTAATGAAGTTGTTGATGTTGTATCTTGTATTTATGGTTAGATCAAGTATGTTAAAGCTTGGATCTACCAAGTTTAAGCATGGATCTTGAAGAATCCATGGTTAAACTTGAAGGTGAACATATGAAACAAAATGTGAACTTGAAAAATGAAATTTTATGCATAAACTTGTATCTTGAAATAATAAAGGGTGTGTAGAACTAATTTTTTAAATTGTTGATGCATATTTTGGTGTCTGTAACTTGTCTTTATTATCGATGTATTTGTACGGTCTTTTTACGTTATCGAGTCTGTATTCGCCGTCGACCTTAGTTGGATATCCTCCTGTCTTTCTATGTGTCCGACAAGTTTGTCTTGTTTGTTATGTAAAGTTATATGAACAATGCATGTTGCATTTTGGGTTTTATATGGTTTGTGTGTTTATAAGATCTGCTGCAAACTGTTAGACAGTTTGCAGCCAAACATCTTTTGCAGCCCTCGACGAAACTCCAAGTTTCGTCGAGATCATACATGAAGAAACTCCCTTTTGGTCAAAACTCCTAAGTTTCGCCATGAACAGTGACGAAACTCCTAGAGTTTCATCAACTGTGATGTTTCGTCAGGCCCAATTCAAGTTTCGTCAAGCCCAGTTGATGTTTCGTCACTTGTGGGCCTGGGCTACCTATATAAACCACACATGGTTTCACACTGAAACCATGAGAGCATAACCTGTCTAAAAGTTTATTGTCAAACATTGTTTGTATCTGTTTGAACCTTGTTCTCATCTAATCAATTGATTGTGATTCATTGGTTACTTTGTATGTTTGGTTTGGCATAGTCACGAGGATTCTGCACTCGTGACCCTGTTTGTGATAAACAAGTGATTTGGTTTCGTATCCGATCCTCAGAAAACGGACCTACAAGTGGTATCAGAGCCATTGGCTCTTATCCTTGTTTAAAACCAAACATAGTTGGGATTTTATCAAGTGTTGAAACTGGTTGTTTGTGATTTTTTGAAAGTCGTGTTCTTGAAAAATTGATAATTTCTGGAAAAAGCTTCTTAAAATCTGCTCAGATCTTGTTTGTTTGCTAAAAAGTTTTATCAAAAACCTTGTTAGTGTGCTTGTTCACGTGATAAAATCAGGTTTTTAGTGAAAGTTTTAAGCAAATTCGTGTTACGGAAAATTCTCCGTTGAAAAACTTGGCCAGAAAATTCAAGTGTTCTTTAGTATTGTTCATATCTTCAAAGTGTTCTTGGGATATCTCTTGTATTTAAAATTAAAAGATAAAAGTTAAAATTGATTAAAATATTGAGACCATGCTTGGTTTGGTAAGTTAGGCATGTTGTAGGTTGAAATCGGGTGTTCTGTGTCAGTCAAAAGATAAGATTTACTTTTGAAAATCTCACCAACTGTCTGAGATCTTATCTCGACGAAAGTCCCAAGCGACGAAACCCCATAGAGTTTCGCCATAAGGAACTTCGACGAAACCCCTAGAGTTTCATCAAAGGTACTTCGACGAAACTTATGAGTTTCGTGGGAAGAGAGTTTCGTCGATACACTTCTCAATTTTCAACAAGGACTTGTAAAAGTGGTTTAACAGTTTGTTTTCAAGTATTTGATCAGGTATTATATTTCATACTTCAATCATGAGTAGTACAAGTCCATGGGATTGGAGCACAGACCCAATACTAGGTCAAGATCAAACCTCCGCAGCCGCATGGTTAAGGAATGTTATGCCACCACAATCTATAAGTGCAAGTCAATGGGCTTTGGTGTCGAACCAGAATCAAAGCATTCAGAATCTATTGCTAAGCAAGAGTGAAACGGGCAGCAACAATCGCCCGCCAAAGCTGAATCACATGAACGACTATCCATCATGGAAAGGTCATTTTCACACATATGTTCTAGGGCAAAACACCGAGTTATGGACGTGTTTCACTACGCCTTACAACACAGCTCTCGAAGAAGCAGGATCAAGTGCAGCGACTTTTGCTAATATGTTAGAAGATGACAAAAGGCATATGATCTGGAGAAGAAGGCATTTGCTATTCTTACACAAGCACTTCACAAAGAAATCTATCATCAATCCGCTTACTGTACTAGCATAAAAGCCTTATGGGATGCCTTGGTAGCAAGAGGAGAAGGGAATGCGGCGACAAGAAAGACACGCCCTGATTTGTTGAAGAAAGAATTTGAGTCATTTCAACTCTTGGAAAATGAAACCCTAAATGATACGACTAGTCGTTTTTATCATTTGATTAGTGAAATGTATCCTTATTCTGTTCTTGCAACTCAACAGGAAATGGTTGCACGGTTTGCTGATGCTCTACCTCCAAAGTGGAGTCCTTTCATTGAACTTTTAAAGCATACGGGCGTCTTGGATGCGGTTAGTATCTATGAGTTCGTTCAGAAGTTGGAGCATAAAAATGAAGAGGAAATCCGCAAAGCTAAACTGATAGCACTTCCTCAAAACACGGAAATGTATCTAGGAGGTTTTAATCCTACAGCTAGTTCCAGTTCCGTTCAGCAACCGAAGCTACAAATGGCGTTTATGTGAAATACAAGCTCTTTTCCTTTTCCACAGTCAGCTCCACCTCCGGTTTTTGATCCGAGTGCCTATCATCCGCCAGCGCATATGATTGCTCAAGCTCATGCTTTTTCTAAACCTCAACTCGATCCGAGTGTCTGGCTACCAAAACCCCAACCTCAACCTCAAGTTTCCACTACTCAACCTCTGTTCGATCTAAGTGCTTATCTTCCACAATCACAACCACAATCCCAACCACAACAATAGCAAGCATGCTATACTAACAATCCTCCACCCTAAAACCCCAACACAGTCAGAGTTGATACTTCAAACCTTTCGAAAGTTAGCATCGAAGTAGCGAAGGAGCATAAGGAACTAATCAATACAATGGTCAGTGCCTACTGCGGATTGGTTGCAGGTCAAATTGGAAACATTAATTTGACCAACGAAGATTATCAACAGATAGACCGTGATGAAATGGAGTTGATGGATATAAAGTGGGCATTCGCAAGTGCTGTTAGAAGGGCTAAGGATTACGTGACTCGAACAGGAAGAACATCCTTGGAAAGCAAGAAGGATACGAAGTATGGATTTGATAAGGATGCGGTTACATGTTTCAATTGTGGCGAAAAGGGTCACTTCAAACGTGAGTGTACCCGACCGAGCAGACAAGGCAATCAAAATTCTTTCCGTAATCAGACAAGTACTTCCAATGCAAATCAAGACAATCGTGAAAGAAGGATGGTAGCTGGGAACAACACCACCAACCAGAACCATTCTGGACCTTCAAACACCACCAGAGCATTAGTCGTTCAAGCTGATGAAGGGTGTAATTGGTCTGTACAATTTGGAGATTGTGATCAAGAAGGAGGAGGAACCGCGTGCTATGCAAAGATCATTAATCAGATCAAGCATGTTCACAAAGAAGAATTCTCTGAAAGTGACGATAGTTCGGGTTATAGCGGGAGTTCGAATGAAGAAAACTCGAATCCGGGTGATTATAATTCTGAATCTGACGTGAAGGAAAAAGCGAGTTCTGATGTTGATGATTTATTGAATGAAGCAGAGGAGTTGAAGTGTCAGAAATATGTTCTGATTAAGAAGGCTGTTGTTGCATCTAAGGAAATGGAGAAGTTCTTCTCTGAAGACGGATCTTTTTCTTATCAGACTGCCTTTATGGTAAATGTCTCAGCCTCTACAAGTCAGGTAAAATCTGAAACTCCTGGTCCTAGTGTTTGTAATTTGTGTGCAGATTTAAAGCTTGAATCCGAAAAGGTTCATAGTCATAATCAAAGTTTGGTTACTGAGCTGTCTAAGTGCAAAGAGGCAAATATGGCTTCAGCTAGAAATGAAAAGGATTTTAAATCTATAATTGAAACCTTAAAGAAAAGTGTTTCCGAACTGACAAAAACTGTGTTTAACAAACAAATTGGTATTAACAATTACATTAATATCATTGAGGAAACCAAGAAGGAGCTAGCCATTGCTAAATCCGAGCATGATGCAATCAAGCTCAAATTGGAGAGTTATTCTAACTCCCGATATGTGCTCGATTACATCATAGACGCTCAACAGCTGAAAGGAAACAAGAAAGGCATTGGGTATAAGAAGTGTC
The DNA here is from genome assembly GCA_030545235.1 of Helianthus tuberosus. NCBI lineage: Eukaryota > Viridiplantae > Streptophyta > Magnoliopsida > Asterales > Asteraceae > Helianthus > Helianthus tuberosus. The sequence goes on along the minus strand of JARYGA010034737.1, from coordinate 3,279 downwards.
CGCCCCCTTTGAGACACAACTATACTCATATGCCTGATGAAGAAGAAATGCCTCGTTTTGAACCCAGTGTGCCACTTGATTATGAGGAAGTTACTACTGGATTAGGGTTCAAATCGGATAATTCCTCAAGTACCTCATCTAATGAAACAGAAACTTCAACATCGACGCATCAAAGTGCTCCAATCATTGAGGACTATGAGTCGTCTGATGATGAATCGGATGTGAGTGATCAGGATAAATCACTTGATAAAATGAAAGGAGTAGAAATTCCAATTGAGAATTACATTCTTTGTGATCCTCCTACTCCTGCTGTTCAACCAGTTGTCAAACAAGTGATAGATCCTGTCAAAGATGTCAAGGATGACAAGGAATGTGTGTCTACCATTAAGAGTGATAATGTGTTGTATACTTTGGTCGGAGATGTTAAAATTTATTCAGACAACGATTTTCGAATTAAAAACGTCAATCCATCGTCGATTGATAAAGTTTTTGAAGATAACACGAGCAAGTTTTTAGGAAAGACGATCCTGGGAGTTATTGTAACTATTGTGATCCAATTCCAAAAGCTGAAATCAAAAAGAAATTTGGAAATAAAAAAAAACCGACAAAGCAACAACCTATTGCTTCTAAGGGTAAACAACCAGTTCAACGAGCTCAAAGGCCTAACGTTTCTAAATCAAAGTTTGAAACAAAAGGAGCTCGTTATCAGAAGAAAAGCAATGATGTCAAATTTGTAGCATCAAAGGGTACTGATAAAATTGAGACTTTTGAAAACAAATCAAACACCGATTTTGTCCAACAAGTCAAGATTTTATAACGTAACAGCCAAAACAATTACACTCAACATACAAACGGGTGTGATGAAAAGGCAAGTACCTCAGGTTCTACAGGTTCGACATTTGTTCGTCGATCAGATTCTCCTAAGTTTGTTGAAAGGAGAACATGTTTTAAATGTGGGGAGTTTGGACACATCATTAGAAATTGTACTAATATTCCCAAAGAGAAATTTGTTGAGATAGCACCACCTGAAAAGGTTCACCCACAATGTCGTCCTGTTTCACCAAAACATGATAAAAGAACTGTTAAAGAGCAAGAAACAAAACAACGACGTCAAAACGTCAAAGCAGTTGAAAAGGCTTTAAAATCTGAAGTCAAATCTGTTAATAGGGAACCAAGTTCATCAAAAACGTTAAAACCAGAGGTTTCAAAATCTTTTCATAAAAATCAAACTGGTAAACAAAATCAAACTTGGAGACCTAAGACGGGTGAAAGTTCAGGGGAGGTACTGTATTTGAAAATCATCAGGAAATCGAGATCACTTTCCGTGATGCTCAGGGACGACCCAAGACCACTAAGGCTTGGGTCCCCATCCTCAACTGATCGTTGAATGATATGTGCAGGATGTTCCAGGAGGAACTGTTAGTAGTCATTGGATTGTTGACAGTGGAGCATCTAGGAACATGACAGGCGAGTTACGGCTTCTGTATGATGTGAAAAACATTAGAGGAGGTTATGTCGCATTTGCTGGAGACAAAGGCAGATATATCACTGGAGAAGGAATGATCTCCAATGGTGTTGTATGTTTCGATAAGATCAATTATGTTCGTCAAATTGATCACAATCTTCTGAGTGTTTCGCAAATCTGCGATAAGAAGTTCACCGTGCATTTCGATGATGCCGGTTGTTATGTGCTGAAACCTGGTTTCAAAATTCCTAAAGAATGGATTCTCTTATCGGCTCCAAGAGTTAATGATCTTTATATTCTTGATATGAGCCAAGCGATTACGACATCTGCGCAAGTAACATGTTTTGTCTCGAAAGCCACAGAGAAGGAGTCTATATCTTGGCACAGACGAATGGGGCACATTCACTTAAGAAAAATGAACCATTTGGTGAAAAACAATCTTGTGAATGGTGTGCCTGTGAGAAGTTTTCATCTACAAGATATATGTGTTTCGTGCCAGAAAGGGAAGCAAACGAAGAAGTCTCACCCGCTTAAGAAAATCAACACTGTTAGCATGCCTCTCGAACGTCTTCATATGGACCTCTTTGGACCTATGAAACACAAGACAACATTCGGGGATGCTTATTGTCTAGTGGTTACTGATGATTATTCTAGATTTTCTTGGGTAGCTTTTATGGCACACAAGAGTGAAACTCCTGGAATCCTCAAGGATCTTCTTACTATGCTGGAAAATTTATACACGTTGAAAGTGAAGAGGATCCGAAGCGACAATGGAACTGAGTTCAAAAACCGTGTAATAGATGAGTTATGTACTTCCAAGGGCATTCTTCATGAATACAGTTCTCGCTACACTCCACAACAAAACGGTGTCGCTGAGAGGAAGAATCGAACGATAATTGAAACTGCAAGAACTATTTTGGTAGAGTCGGAGCTTCCTGTTCAGTTCTGGGGGGAGGCTGTGTCGACTGCTTGCTACACGTAAAACAGAGTTCTCACAGTTAAAAGGCATGGCAAGACGTGTTTCGAACTTCTACAGAAAAGGAAACCGGATCTTTCTTACCTAGAACTTTTTGGCGGTCCATGCACTATGATTGAGCCGGATTGAAAGTTTGGCACCAAAGCTATCGAGGGTTTCTTCCTTGAATATGCTACTCCGAATTTTCGTGTATGGAATCTGGCAACCAAAAAGATTGAGTTATGGAGTGAAGTAAGGGTTCAAAGGTATACAAATCCTGTTAGAGCTCCGGGTGATCCTTGGATGTTCGATTACGATGGACTATTCGACTCCTTTAATCTGCCAACCATTGACGAAGCATCTGCAGCTGCTCGAATGCTATTTGATAGTGACAACGCTGCTGGTTTGCCATTCGTTAGACCTGTTATTGTTAACCCCCAAGGTTCTAATTCGGTTAACAACACGATTCAAAATGAGGTATTTGAAGATGCTACTGATTACAATGAGTCATCGGAAGATGATGAATACCATGATGCGAATGAAGGCACTTCAGCTCCAGTTGCTCCTATTCAGGGTGCTTCTGTAGAAAGTCCTCATGTGCAGAATGTAGATACTGCTAAAGGGAATACATCCAATTCTACGCCTATGCTTGGTGTGGAGTTGGTTGTTGATCTTAATATTAACAATTTGGGTATCAATACTCGTGTTCCCGATTTTCCTGAAACGAGAATTCATGATACTCATCCGCAGCAGAATATTAGTGGAGATGTCCAACGTTGTGTGCATACGCGTAATCAGCTGAGAAACAACCAGAATGCTGGTTTATATTCAGCCATTAGAGAATCTGGTCTTCAAAATG
>JARYGA010034736.1:0-89520 GCA_030545235.1 Helianthus tuberosus | reverse complement strand
AAATTTCAAGAATTTTCCCGCGCAAATACACAAGTTACTTCAGAAACAAGCTAGATACCTGCGCCACATGAATTATGACACAATTCATGCACGCCAGCTCTTCTAGCACAAAATATGTTTTCTAAGTACCAGAGCAAGCGCATACTTAATTTCTTATTTTTTCTAGTCCAGAGCTCCAACCACTAGCCTCGCGCATGGAAGCAGCACTAGACTAGGGGGACTTGAAGGGGTATGGTCCCAAATCCGCGCTAACTAATAAGGCTGCGCGCGGGACCATACTATTATCAGACTAATTTGGTAGCCTTCCCAACCTTGCGCCGGCTAATCTGGTGTAACCTAGGATACACGCGAGGTCAGGGATAACACAGGACCAGATTCGACACTTAGCTCCTCGGATGAAAACCCTTACTTCCTGGACCTTACGTCAGCTACACGGGATGATGCTCGTGATGTTCGACTTCACATTGTTGGATCTTCAAAAGTTGTCACTGGTTACAGGCAAGAGGTGCATCAATAAACTACCCCTTGAATGTAGCTTGTGAATCTTTGATCTTCAAAGCTTTAGATCCTCGAGGTGTTGATGGGTGCTCAACTGCAACTTGATCCTCTTGATCCACTGATTGCAATCATGTCATGTCATCACTCCCATAGCTTATCATCTGACACGTTCTCTTTGCCTTTATCTTGTTTGAATGCCACATCTGCACACACAGCAATGCTAAACACGTAATGAGAACAACCACTAGGGTTTTAACCAATCTTAGATAATTTTAAACTGAAAATTTCACTAAGAGTTGATTTCAAACAATGTAAACAAAAGATACACATGAGACCAACTCTCATTCATCTACCAATCAACAACACTTTGAAAGTTTCAAAAATATTCAATTTTATACTTTTAACTTTCAAAACCTGTCAACTTTAACCATTATGAAGATGCAATTGTTTTCCAGATTTCAATCAGGGTTTTAGGTGGGATAGATTCAAATTCCAACATCGGTCCACCAAAAATAAGATAGAAGCAAAATATTTTTGGCTTTTATAAAGTTTATATTAAAACACACCTAAAATCTTTTTGGCATTTTTCATTTTTCAAATGTAAAATCGGAAAACAATAAATAAATATTTACAGACAAACTTTTTGCAAATTTTGAGGGTAAGAGAATCATATCAGTGTACGGTCAGGCCAAAACACACTTGTTGTTCAATTATTTAGCATTTAGATAAGCATCCTATAATAATTATCTGTATTGTTGTCCACTTAAACTCAACAATCAGATGTAATCATAGCTCGGGGATACGTTTAGATATTATTTATACTTACCGACTGGTGTTCATCCACTCACGACACATTCCCGTATCAAGCTATGCACGAGATTTCATCTTACTGGTAGGTATACCGTTTATCGTCTGTTTTGACGTATAAAATGTGAGATACTCACTTATTTGGATTGCAAACAAGCCCTATGTGATTAAGGCACTTATTGACAAGGAACTTGATTTTCGATGCATGTAGGGCAAGTCCGTGAACAGGTTAGTACCATCGTATCAACAAAGAGATGAACTTGACTCTCAGATGATAGATGTGATTTTAAAAATCACTTATTCGAGGATGGATGTGATAAGATTACCACTTATTGATGGTCGAATGCGTTATGTACACGTATGTATAGTATGTGCACATATGTATGACATCATGGAAGTTCTAGACTTGCATCCCTGTTGTTTTCGGTAAAAGAAACAACCATGTGAGTGCATAGATCTATCGCTTGCGTCAATAAAATATCGTAGCTGAAACGAATGACACAAGATTGGTGCTGTATTGAAGAAAGCAAGTTTTGAAGCAAAGGCAGCTTCGTACGAAGCCACCAGCTTCGTACGAAGGCAGCCGTTCTAGTCTTGTTCGAACCCACACTTCTATAAATAGGTGTCTTGAGTTCGTCATTTGTAACTTTTGGGTATTCTTGTAAGCGAAGCTCTGTCCATTTGATTTCGTGGTGTAAACTCTGTTATATAAGTTAGAGAAATCATTGATAATTACATCTTTTTGTTTTGTCCACACACGTGATTGGATTCCACACATTTCACGTGTCGGTACGCATTCAACGGAGAGGAATTCATCCAGATCCTGAATTCATAAGTGGTATCAGAGCAGGTGTTTGATTGCATGGATTGAAGTCACGAAGATTCATGCTTCTACACCAGATTCCAAGCTGATTTCATCTTTTTCTTTACACTTCTTCTTCTACTCATCTTATTCTCATTTTCTTTGAACTTTAAACTCAGATCTACGAAGATTTCACGGTTAAAAACGGCTAGATTTTTTATATAATGTGGGAAAACCAGTTTTAATCAATCCTACAATTTTTTAGATCAAAATTCGCACAAAATCAGATTTAAATCAGTGAAAAACATGAACTTGTTCATCGCAGGCTAGCTTCGTACGAAGCCACAGCACAGCTTCGTACGAACCCACGTTTATAGTTGTTATTTTGTACAAGATTGGTTTCGTACGAACTCAGGCATTCATAGCTTCGCACGAACGCAAGGTTTAACTCGATTTTCAGATTTGATCAAGTGTTTGTGTGTTGTAGGTGATCATGGCTGAAGAATTTTACAACATGTTCTACAATGCGTATACATCAGAAACAATGACTGATCCAATTCCGGTTTCAACTAAAACAGTTTCCAGTGCTATTTCTGAGAGTCTAAAGAATGATACTTTGTACGGAAATTATCAACGACCACCGAAACTAATGAACATAGGAGATTACCATTGGTGGAGTACTCATTTTGAGAACTGGGTGAAGGCGTATGCCTATGAGAGTTGGATAATGATGACTTATGGATATAAAAAACCTGTAAACGAACAAAATGAATTACGTCCAATTCCCGAATCTTCAAAAATTGAAAATGAAAAACATTTCGATGAACTAAAAATGGTAACATTATTACAACAATCGGTTAGAGAGGATATTCTGTTTTTGTTACAACATGGTGAAACCTCAAAGTCTATGTGGGAAGCTTTAAAGCTGAAAGCTGATGGTGGCAAAGATATTAAGAAGAACAAAATATCTTTATTGAAAAAGGAGTTTGATTTGTTTGGTTGCATGGAGGGAGAAACAGTTCGACAGATGATTGAAAGATTTTGTTATCTCAAGATTGAGTTGGATAGGTTTGGAATTCACAAGGAGAGAGAAGAGATTGTTGATAAGCTGGTCGAGGCGTTACCGCAAGTTGATGACTGGAAGACGTTTGTGATTGTTCTGAAAAATGATCCAAAGTTTGAAGAAATGACGTTGGATGGATTGATTGAAAAACTTGAAGGACATGATTTGCAATTACAGAAACAAAACAAAATGTCTAGTTCGAGTTATTAGCAAAATGTTGATCTATACTACAGAAGAAGTCTACTGAGATTGGTACAGCATTTAGTACTGATAATGCTAGTGATTCATCAAAGAACACGTCTTCAAGCTATGATTCAGGATATCATTCATCTTCTGCATCATCAAAAACCAATCCAAGTCAAAACTGGAAAGAGTCTCTGAATTTGAACTCTGATTTCGCAAAACAGCACATGAGTTTCTTGGTATCTGTTCTGGAGTCCTATGAAAGTTTAATTGCAGGAAAGATCGAAAATCCAAACATGACCAAGGAGGATTACGATCTAGTTGATCCAGAAGAGATGGAGCTCATGGATATTCGTTGGTGCATGGTAAGCGTCATCAGGAGAGCTCAACAGTTCATGGAGATTACTGGTAGGAAGTGTTTGGAAGGTCCTGATAGGAAACTGGGATTCGACAGAGCCAAAGTCACTTGTTTTAAGTGTAAACAAAAAGGACACTTCAAGAGAGAGTGCTCAAATCGTTAAGCTGATAATAGTGTGAATCCGTTTCACGATGATTATTACAAGAAAGCCATCTATCATCGCAACAACGAACAACCAACAAGAAAGCAGATTGAAGAAGGATCGTCTAAAGAAAAGAAACAAGCTATGTTGACGATTCATGATGAGTGTTCCGGACCCAGTATGTTACCTCAAGAGGATGAAGGTTTTGACTGGGGAAAGTATATCAAAGATGAGAGAAAAGAGAAAAAGTCGCTTGTTGCTGAGGTTAAACAAAGTCGAGAAGTTGAACACGCACGAGCTTATTTGGATAAGGTAGATGATGCTCACAAAGAAGCAAGGCGTGCTAATAGGTGGAGTCGAGAACATGAGTGCTATGTTGATCCCAAAGGAAACCCGACAATTGACCCTGATGTGGTAGATTTTGATGCTTTAGTTGTTGCAATACCAACTGTTGGTGTCTGGTGCCGAGGGCTCAGAGAGATTCCACGCTACCAAGAAAAGGTAGATGAAGAAATTAACAAGGTGATCTGTTGGATCGTTGTTTGACCCGATTGAGTCGATCAGAAGAGTTTTACATCCAGTTTAAAGGCGGAATCAGTAAACTGGACACTAAACACCTTGTTAATCTATAATCTGTCCTTTATGTTGATGATAACAGTGATTACAACCTTGACAGAAAACCGGCAGCACTTCGTTACAATTCTGAAGTCGCGTACCAAATGAATACACAAGTGACCTATTTATAGTAGTGTTGATTCCACTCCTAATGACATGGTGTCATTTCGGGTGGAATCAGATTCCACTCCTAATGACATGGTGTCATTTCGGGTGGAATCAGAAGTTCTGATTTCACTCCAAATGACCTTGTGTCATTACGAGCGGAATCAGCATCTTAAATCTAACAAACTGTTTCTCAAACCTCAGGTACTGATAAAACTATCCTAACCTATTACATGATACAAGACGAAGTCAATAGACGTAATGCACTAACAGACTCCCCCTCGGATATTGACGAAGTCTTCAGTGACTAATCTTCAATATGACACATCTTCAGTCTTGATCATTCTGCCTTTTCTTTCAAGTTGTAACAATGTAAGCATCCAACAATCTTTCTCTTCTTCCATCAGCTTCAGGCTCCCCCTTTCATCAAGCTTCCGTGCTTTGGGATCGACACCTAGCTTTCCATCTACAAGCTTCTCTTTGCTTCAAACTTGTCTTCAGACTCCCCCTTAGACTCTGCTATCAGGATCGTAGTCTGGACTATCATCTGCAATTTCTCAAACATTTATAAGTAACAACATTTTGAATTTCAGCATATCCAGGAATTGTAACCTGGCTCACTCACTCAAACTTTCTAAAACACTCCCTCTATCAACAATCTTTACAAATTTGGCAGTATTTAAGAATCCAACTCCCTCACAGTTAATCATCCAAGTCCAAATTAATGACCTTGGAGATATCACAAACTGTTTTTGAAATTTTTATTTTAATTCAAGTTTCAAATTAATGAACTTGTTTTATTATCAGAAACACAATCAGCTTACTTAGATTTTGAAACTCAGTTCTCAGACATCGGTTGTCGAAAATAAAGCAGAAATCAAAATCTTTTTGTATTTTTCTGAAAATATAAAGCAATAAAGAAATATGTACAAACATATTTACAGACAATATTTTTGTTTGAGTATGCGTTAGAGGATCATATCAGTTTTTGACAAATCACAAGTACCGTTGAGCTTTAAAACACTTTATGAATTAAACAATTCACTTAGATTGTCGATATACTGATCCACTTAAATTTTCACACAAAGTTCAACTTATTCAGGATACGAATTAGATGAATTAAAGACTTAAACTCATTCATGTGTCCCACCTCTTGAATATACTCCCGTATCCAGATCCCAATATTCAGTCTTACAGGTGATTATAACCCAAATGATATCTGTAAGGGGTTAATAATTTATGAAGAATCATGAGAGCTCAGGTCAGAACTACCGTTCAGCAGAGAGATCATGACTCAACTTTTGGGTGTGTCCCCTTTAGAGGATCTTTTTTACAACAGCATTGCTAAGCAATTTTATTGTCTTATCATTTATGCTGAGGGCTGCGCTATGTTTCAAGCATGCGGAAAGTATTATTCGAGGACTAGGTCAGAACTTCCATTCAGCAGAAGTCCCAGAATAATACCCCAGATATCACTGAGTATAAAAACCTAGTATATCAGAAAAAGGAACCTTTCAAACGAGATTTCAGGGGTTACCTATATATCCAAGTAGTGTTCCCCACGAAATAAGTAAGTTTGAGTTTAGGTTTATATCCCGAAAAAGTTTACTAAATGTGCAAAAACCTATCGACACATCCACAGTGAGATCGTTTAACACATTTAAACTATCCAAATCTTTAGCATACTGTGATAGTCTACTGATGTACTATCATTTCCTCTTTTTACGCAAAACTCAAATTTTGAATTTTATCATGTTTTTTACTTTTTCAAATTTTCAAATGTTTTTGTATTTTCTAACAACATTACTCCCCCTAAAATGCAAAACCATTTAAAGAAAATTTGACAACCAACACTGATAGCTTTGTCTCGCCATCCATTTTATGCTTCTCATGCTCTGTTTTGCAGAAAATCTAATGTACCCCCATGATTTGCAACACATTGATCTTTTACAGTTTGAAAACCATTTTTCAATCTTATGAAAGTAATCATGTTTGTTCAGCCGTGAGGGTTTCGGCATATTCAATCAACACATATTTTTGTAATTTTCTGTTTTTGACAAAAATTAAAAACAAACATATTTTTGGTTTTTCAAATTTTAACAAACTAAAAACATATTTTTGAGTTTTTAATTTTTCAATTTTTAGAGTTTTTGAAATATTGTTTATTTATGTACAGAAAACATATAAACTTCCTGTTTCAACCAACACAGGATCCAGCAGCCTCTTCCTCCTCTCCATGTGCCAGACTGCTCCAACTTCCAAACTTACAATCTTCAATTGACTTGAGCACCTGCACATTTAGACTACTTGATTACTTGAACAATTTAGCCCAGGTCTGTTGAACCTTAGGCATTTCAACACAATAATTTTCATTCAATGCTGGAAATTCTTTGTCATTTTTCTCAAAAAATTTCTCAATTTTAACTTCAATTTTCTCATCTTTTACAGAAGTCACTTGTTTCTTAACAGACCATGTTTGACCTTTCGGCGTTCCTCGTTTGTAAAAATGTAAATCTTTTTGAACACTTTGATTTTGAACAACATTCTTTGGTTTCCAAAACTCTTGTGGTTTTGTCATATCAACAGTTGTTTTCCAACTTTGAGTTGTTCTGAATCTGGGTGTGTGAGAATTCCAGGTCTGTCTAGAATCGAACCTGTTCGGGTTTGATTTCCAAGTTTGGTTCGAAACAAACTTGTTTGTGTTATACCTCCAAGTTTGTTTTGAATCAAATCTGGTTGACCTGTGTTTCACATCCTCAGATTTTTGTTTCTCAACATCAATCTTCTTTTTGTCAACATCCACAAGTTTTAGATTTGGACACTTGCGTGCAAGATGTCCTTTTTGTTCACATTTGAAACATGTTCTCATGGACACATCTTTGACCTGTGGTTGTTGCTGTTTCTTTTTAGCAAAGAACTCATCATTAGACTGTCTCATTTTGAGTTCTTTTTCTTCTTCTAAACTGCCTCCTTGAACAAAACTCATTTTTGCCTGATAATTTTGCATTTCATTTTTGTTTCGATTCTGTTTCTTCTTAAAACCCAACCCAGCCTTCATGTTCTTCTTTTTGAAACCAGGTTTATTATACGAACCTTTATGACTCTTACCAACAAACTTTGAAATTTCAGACTTCTCAATCTCAACCATTTTGAAAACTTTATCAACTTTTTCTGAAATCACATTCTGAATCGGGAATACAACATCTAAGAACAATTTGTCCGATCCAATCATGGTATAAACCAATCCTTTTGAATCATCATTCAAACTTTTCTCGGATTTTGTGTTTTTCAGATATCCATCATGAAGATTTCCTTCATCTTCATCCTGTGATTCAGATTTACCTGTAACAACCGACTCTTCATTCAACACACTTTCAATGACTTTACCTACCACCTCTGAATCATGAGTATCATCAGATTTGGAATAGGTTATGTCAATGTTGTTTGGCAATTGGTCTACCATGTTGAAAGCTTTTTCGACCTTTTCCTCATCATAAAATGCAAATTTTCCCGGTGGTGGAACTTGATGAAACTCTGAACCAATACCTTTCTTGTTCTGCTCAGACTCACCCTCACCCGGTTTTATATTGAAAATTCGTTCAAGCACATATGACGACACGTGATAACTCTTTAATTTGTTGTTATCCTGTTCTAAATCAGCAATCTGTCGCTTTAACTTAGCAACATCCTCAATATAGGAATTAACAACATCTTGTTTTATAGAATACATTCGTTTAAGCTCTTTGGTTGTTTCAGATATATAATTCATTCTAGATTGAGCATATTTCATTTCGTCTTTTACTTTATCATATGACTCTTTTGTAATGTGATATGATAATTTCATTGAGTCATATTCCTTCTTCATTTCTTGACAAGCAATTTCTTTTTGTTCACATTCATTTGTCATTTTCAAAACATTCTCTTTGAAAACTTCATTTTCCTTTTCTAATTTGTTACATTTTTCTAAAAGTTTTTCATCATTTTCTTTAAAAACTTTTTCTTTTTCTAGCATTTCTTTGCATTTTTCTTTGAAAATCTTTTCAATTTTTGTGAACTCAAGATCTCTTGTTCTAAATTGCTCATCTTTTTCAGTACAAGCTCTGCACGGTTCCATGCATTTCTTGCACTGATCAATCAGTTTTAAGTTTTCAGAATCAGAATTTACCTCAGTGATTGGCACTTCGGTGTTTTCAGCAACCTCTGTCTGCTCAGCAACATTCTGCTTTTCTTCAACACCGACTTCATCACCAACATTATCAGCTTCCTCATTCTCATTCTTTTCTTCTTTCTGCACCTCTTCTTCAATCTGCTGTTCTTCAGTCACAGCTTCCTTAACCTCTTCATTCACAACAAATTCTTCACTTTTGATTTCTTTTACCGCTTCAACTTTAACAGCTTCTTCTTTAACCTCTTCAGCAGTTTTCTTCAGATTGTTCACCATTTCTTCAACATTCTTCTTCATTCTCTCTTCATCCCTTTTTCTTAGACATGATAACATGGCATATCTGATCTCCTTTTCATATCTCTTAGCGTATGTGTCATCTTTCAATACTCTTCTATAGTATTCAGCTCTCAACGGGACTGCAAGAAGAACATCATCGAAGATTATGTCTTTCTTGGGAACAACCGGTTCTCCTTCTCTGTTATAGTAGCATTCTCTCTTTTTATCCCATCTTTTGCTACCGACAGCCATCTCATACTCCTCTTGCATATCATCCATTCTGTTGTAGACCACATTTCTTTCTCTGTAAGTCTTTTCACTCAAGATTTCTTCTCGAGTTTTCTCTTTGATCTCAACTTTTTCTTCATGGATTTCAGAAGTGTATTTATCTTTGTTTTCATCTTGAATCTTAGCAACAAGAGCATAATGTTTATTTAATTCTTCTTGTTTGGCTTTAGCTTTGAACTGTTCATCAACAATGTCATCTATTGGAAGAACCTCACTCCAATCATATCCTTCATCCTCGTAAATTACAGCATAAGCTCTTGATTTTTCTTTCGGTTTATCTTCAATCAACTTTGGCTCTTCTCTGCTTCGATGGTAGATCGCTTTTCGATAATAGTCATCATTGAACGGATGTTCATTTCCACCAACTGCAGAATTAGTGCATTCTCTTTTGAAATGACCTTTCTGCTTGCATTTGAAGCATGTCACTTTGGATTTGTCGAATCCAAGCTTTGTTGAAGCACCTCCAAGCGATTGTTTTCCGGTAATCTCCATATACCTCTGAGCTCTTCGAATACAACTAGCTAAACACCAACGGATGTCAATGAGCTCCATCTCTTCCGGATCAATCTGGTCATAGTCTTCTTTGGTCAATTCGGAGTTTCCAATTTTTCCAGCTACAAGACCTTCATATAACTCCAGAACAGATGCAAGGAAACTCATTTGCTGCTTTGCTGCATTGATGCTCATTGCAGGAGAATTCTTTAGTTTAAGAGCAATGTTGCATAGAATTTCTTCAGATTCATCAGAATTTGTCTTTGAAGATGAATGATATCCAGAATGATGACTTGTTGACGTTGTTGGTGGTTCTTTCATCTTTTCACCACTAAATGTTGTTTTTGGTGAACCAACGCCTTTATCAGAAAGTACACTGCCTTTGTAGTACAAGCCAACGTTCTGTTGATGTGAAGAATCAGTCATCTTGCTTTGCTTTTGTAGCTCCAGATCATGACTTTCAATCTTTTCAAACAAAGCATCAAGAGCAATATCGTCATATGAAGCATCATTTTTTAGGATAAAAACAAACGTTTGCCACTGATCAGCTCGTGGTAACGCTTCAATCACTTTGTCTATAAGTTCCTCTTTTGTTTTCTCAATTTTAAAACGTTCAAGTTCGATTTTAAGATGACAGAATCTCTCAATCATTTGCCTCACCGACTCTCCTTTTATGTTATCAAACAGATCAAATTCTTTCTTTAATAAAGCTATTTTGTTTTTTCTAATCTGTTTTCCCCCCTCAGCTTTAAGTCGTAAAGCTTCCCAAACAGATTTAGATGACCCGTCATGTTTTAGTAATGCAAAAATATCATTTCTGATTGCTGACTGGATCAATGCTATCATTCTCTGTTCAGCTCCGAATTCAGCTTTATCTTCTCTGGTAAACTTCTTGAATACAAGATCTTCGCCTTTATCATCTTTTGGTTTTTCATATCCATACTCCAGGCAGAACCAGCTTTCATGAGCATACGCTTTCGCCCAGTTAATAAACCGTTCCTTCCACCATGTATAATCCTCAATGCTTTCCAGAGTTGGAGGCTTTGAATTTGTTCCGTAGAAGTTATCATGCTTGATGTTTTCGTTGAGCACCTTCGTGATGGTTTTTGGTGTAACATTTGTAGTCTCGGACGATTCGGATGTGAATGCATTGAAAAACGTGTTGAAAAATTCTTCACCTTTGCTTGACATCTTGAATCACCTGACAGAACAAGCAAACAATCAGTTTATACGAACTGTATACGAAAAAGTGTGAATGCGAAATTAATCTAGGACTCGTGTCGAAGATTTAAGGACTCGTTCAATGTTTTTGAAGTGAAATCACTGAATGACTAGACTTGATTGGAACAAAATGACTTCAATTTGAGCCGAGGACACTTAGACAAACAATTCACTTCTGTTGGGCTTTTCAATCCTCATAAACTAAACAACATCTCATTGGACCGATGACATTAGGCTTGAATAATGATGTTACCAGACCTCGATTGGAGTTGTTATCTTACACAAACCAACAATATTAAATGATTCTCTTGGCCCTTTTAATGAGCTGTGACCTTTTAATACACTAAACCAACAACTACAAATATCAATATGATATGATTGGACCGCAAATGATCTTGAAACTTGGGCCGACAATACTTTGACTTGGGCCAATGCAAAAGACTTATCACATGTATGACTTCAATTCGACCAAGACACTTTAAGACAATCGGTTACTTCCACTAAACCAACCTCACTTTGAGCCAATGAAATCTCACAAAAACATTTGATGATTGGACCTCAATTTAAAAACTGGCTGACAACTCAGTTACTGATCACATGTAGATTTCGATAATACCAAATGTATTAAGTGGCCTTCAATAAAAAAGTCACATGAGCCTATACAACTGATCACGTGAACTCTGACTATTCCATTAATATTTTTCACATGCAAAAACTTATATCAATACTTGATTTTAATTGGACCTCCTAATTAAATGTGGCCGATTATACTGGTCGACAACTTTCAAATACACAATATTCAATTCTGATTGAGACAAAATGCCGACACCACTAAACTGACAAGTTCATTTTCAAGATTCTGTTAAAGCTGACACTTGAGCGAAATCAGGTTGTTCACAGGAGCGGAATCAACTTTTTATCTCAGGAGCGGAAACAACTTTTTATCTCAGGAGCGGAATCAACCAAACTACTCAAGAGCGGAATCAACCAAACTACTCAAGAGTGGAATCAACAATCTATTCAGGAGCGGAATCACGATGAACTCAAGAGCGGAATCACTGATGACATCATCAATATCACAAGTCCGTATGAGCGAAATCTCAAAAATCCAAGGTTTTAGGTCGATTTTAACTTTGAAACTTTCAAGGATTTGTTACTTCATGATTCCGAGCACACTGTGTGAATTTAAACCGATTCTGACCGTAAAAAGTTTTGATTTTTCGAAAAAGAATGGTGTAGAAACAGAATTATCGGCTGAATTGTGTATAACTCTTCTTAACCTGCTCTGATACCACTTGTTGGATCGTTGTTTGACCCGATTGAGTCGATCAGAAGAGTTTTACATCCAGTTTAAAGGCGGAATCAGTAAACTGGACACTAAACACCTTGTTAATCTATAATCTGTCCTTTATGTTGATGATAACAGTGATTACAACCTTGACAGAAAACCGGCAGCACTTCGTTACAATTCTGAAGTCGCGTACCAAATGAATACACAAGTGACCTATTTATAGTAGTGTTGATTCCACTCCTAATGACATGGTGTCATTTCGGGTGGAATCAGATTCCACTCCTAATGACATGGTGTCATTTCGGGTGGAATCAGAAGTTCTGATTTCACTCCAAATGACCTTGTGTCATTACGAGCGGAATCAGCATCTTAAATCTAACAAACTGTTTCTCAAACCTCAGGTACTGATAAAACTATCCTAACCTATTACATGATACAAGACGAAGTCAATAGACGTAATGCACTAACATGATCTATTCGAGCCTAGAGAAGAAGAAGAAGACAGTAGAAGAGATTGTGGTTGAGAGTCAGAAGCTGGTGAAGGAGGTGAAGAAAGAGAAAGTTGATGATGAAAGATTGAAGAAACCGGCAGAGGTAGTTGTTGCAGAGAAACAGTCAGAGGAAGAAGATCAGAAAAAGAAAGCAAAAGATGCCGAGGTGCAAATTGCTGAGGTAAAAATTCAAACTGGATCTTCTAAAATGTTAGATAAATCTGATCATAAAACCAATGAACAGTGTAAGAAGTGCATGGAAATGTGCAAAGCTTGTACAAGGATAACAATCTAAGATCCAAAGATTTTGAGTTCAATAAAATAGAAAAGATTTTCAAAGAAAAATGTAATGAAATGTTAGAAAATGAAAAGATTTTGAAATAGGAAAATGAAAAGCTGACACAAAAATATGATAATCTTGAAAAAGAAAATGAAATTTTAAAACAAAAGTGTTTAGCTGAGTGCAACGAATGTATTCCAAAAGATAAAATCATTCAAGAGTTGCAAAAGAAATATGATGGAATGAAATTGTCATATCACACAGTAAAAGAAGCTTATGAAGTTTTGAAAAGTAAAGTCACAAGTCTGGATAATAGATTGTCATCATGTCAAGAAACAAAACAATTTCTTGAAGCCAGATATGAAGGAAAGCAAAAGGTTTTAAATAACTATATTGATGAAGTTGCTAAACTTAAACAAGAACTGGCTGAAAAAGAAAAACTAGTTAACAAACTTTAAAGTTATCATGCTTCTTCATACATTCTTGAACGTATTTTCAACATCACACCCGATGGTAAAGAGTCAGAAAAGAATAAAAAGAGAATCGGGTCAGAATATCATCAGGTTCCACCACCGTTGGAGAATAATTATACATTCTATGATGGCGAAAATGTGGAAAAAGCAATAACCATGGTTGACCAATTACCTGATAACATCGATGTGACTTACACCAAATTTGATGATCTTGATGATTCAAAGGTGGTAGGTAAGGTTGTTGAAAGCGTTTTGTCAGAGGAGTCTACCAAACCAGATAAGTCTGAGTCGCAAGATGAAAATGAGGGAAGTTTTCATGATAGTTATCTTAAACATTCAAAATCTAAGAAAAATGCGAATGATGATCCAATAGGATTGGCTTATACCATGATTGGATCGGACAAGTTATTCTCAGATGTTGAATTCCCGATTCCGAATGTGATTTCAGATAAAATTGACAAAGTGTTTAAACTGGTAGAAGTTGAAAAATCTGAAACTTCAAAATTCGCTGGAAAGAGCAAGAAAAGTTCTTATATCAAACCTAGTTACAAGAAGAAAAACATGAAGGCTGGGTTGGGTGATGAGAACAAACAAAATTACAAACGGTTTGACAAGAAAAATCATCACAATAAGACGAACTTTGTTCACGGAACAAGTTCTGAAGAAGAGAAAGAACTTCAATTTAGACGACGGTCTAATGAGGAGTTCTATGCTCAAAAGAAGAAACAGCAACAACAGGTTAAAGATGTTTCCAAGAGAACATGCTTTAAGTGTGATTAAATTGGACATCTTAGTCGAAAATGTCCAAATCCTAAATATGTTGGTGTTGAGAAAATGAAGTCTGATGTTGTGAATCAGAATTCAATCATGTTTGAATCAAAACAAACTTGGAAACCAAAAACGTCAAAGACTGAATCACAACAAACTTGGAAACCGAAACCAACAACACCCAAAGTTATGCCACAACAGATTTGGAAACGGAAAGTAAATGTTTCAGAACCAAAACAAATCTGGAAACCTAAAAATGATTTGTCAAAACAAAACATTCAAAATGATTCAAGATTTTATCGAAGGAATGTTTTAAAAGGACAAACTTGGGTGGTCAAGAAACAAACTTCTTTGAGTGATAATCAAAATGAAGATGTTTTTTAGAAGAATGAATGAAACTATCCACATTTACCTGGAAAGATTTATGTTCAGCTACCTGAGTTTAAACAGGCTTGGGGTGCGTTGTTCAAATGATCGAATTATTTGAATGTGCAGGTGCTCCAGAAGATGGATGATTGTCAGAATGAATAGAGGAGCAGCCTGGCATAGGAGGAGGCTGCGGATCCCTGCAACTGAAACAGGGAGTTTGTTCGTTTCTGTACATAAATAAACCATTTTTCAAAATCCCTAAAAATTGAAAAATTTAAAAAAAAAACCATAAATACGTTTTTATTCTGTAAAAAATTGAAAAGTGAAAAAAAATGTATTTGTTTTTAAATTTTGTCAAAAATTAAAAATTTTCAAAAATTTGTTAATTGAATATGCCGAAATCCTCACGACTGAACAAACATGATTATTTCACAAGTGATTAAATGGTTTTAAAATTGTTAAAAATCAATGTGTTGTAAATCATGGGGGTATTTTCTACAAAACAGAGCATGTGAAGCAGAAAATGGATGGCGAGACAAAGTTATCTGTATCAGGTTGTCAAATTTTCTTTAAAATGTTTTGAATTTTAGGGGGAGTAAAAATTTTCAGAAAATACAAAAACATTTGAAAATTTAAAAAAGCCAAAAACAATAGAAAATGAAAAAGAGTTTTGTGTAAAAAGAGGAAATGATAGTACATTAGTAGACAATCACAATACGCTAAAGAAATGGAATGTTCAATGTGATAAACGGTCTCACTAATGATATGCCAGTAGGTTTTTACACGCTTAGTAGATTGTTTTCGGGATATAAACCTAAATATCAATATTTTCTTATCTTGTGGGGAACATCCCTCGGATATATGGGTAACCCCCGAAATCTTGTTTGAGAGATTGCCTGATTCTGAGATACTAGGTTTTTATATACTGTTTGATATCTGGGGTATTATACCTGGTCTTCTGATATTACGGAAGCAATGGCCTAGACTTTGTATACTACTTTACGCACTTTAAAAGCTTACCCTCTGCATAAAAATTGAGAAAATATCGAAAGATATATATCAAATGCAGTTGTAAAGAAGATCCCTAAGTGGGACACACATAAAGTCAAGCCTTAATCTCTTTGATTGAACGATAGTTCATACCTGAGCTCTCAAGGTCTCGCACTAACCTAGAGTATAGATATCAATATGTGGTATATTCACCTGTAAGACTGAATCTAGTGAATCTTGATATGGGAGTATATTCTGGGGTGGGACACGCGAATAAGATAAGTTCTTAAAACACTAATCTCATATCTCTAATCAGTTGAAATTTGTGTGAAAATTTAAGTGGTGCAGTATACTGACAATCTAAGTGAATCGTTTAGAACTTAAAGTGTTTATAGCTCAACGGTGCTAGTGATTTGTCATAAACTGATATGATCCTCTGACGCGAACTCGAACAAAAATAGTGTTTGTAAATATTTCTTTACTGCTTTATGTTTCAGTAAAATACAAAAAGATTTTGTTTCTAATTTATTTTTGACAACCGATGTCTGAAAGCTAAGTTTCAAGATCTAAGTATGCTGATCGTGTTTCTGAATATAAACAAGTTCATTAATTTGAAACTTGAGGTTTTTAAAATGAAAATCTAAAATAGTTTGTGAGATCTCCAAGGTCATTAATTTGGACTTGGAAGATTATTTGTGAGGTTATGGAAACTTAAAACTGTCAAATTTATAAAGTCATTTGATAGGGGGAGTAGAGTCAGGTATTCCTGGATAATACATATTGTTACATTTGTGCAATAGAGCCAGGTTATTGATCCAAAAATATTTTAAGAGCCAGGTTATCATTCCTGGGAAAATTTAAAATTGTTAAATACATTTATGATTTAGGGCCAGGTCATCGATTTTTGAAAACCAAAATGCTTTCACCGTTAAATATAAAATCCAGATTTCTATGAACAAATGATGTCCAGTCACATATTTGAAATGCTCCAGCTTATTCATGTTATATGTTTAGAGCAAGATTCTCGATTTTAAAAATTGTCAAATATCTTATAAATGTTTGAGACTTCGTAGATAATTTGCTAGAATACGATCCCGATAGCAGAGCTTAAGGGGGAGTCTGAAGACAAGCTCAGAGCAAGGAGGAGTGCTTACAAAGAGCCATGTATCGATCCTGAAGAAGCTTGTAGAGTTAAAGCCAAGTGTCGATCCTATAAGCTAAAAGCACGAAAGCTTTAAAGCAAGGGGGAGCCTGAAAGAGGAGTTAAACGAAAGGGAGAACAGCTGAAGCTGAAAACAGATCCACGGGGATTCTGTTAGAGATTGGGGAGTCTGTGTTACTGACAATGTTAACATTTCTAAAAGACTCAGTAAGAGATAGAAAGCTATGAGATTGACTGCAGCAATATCCAAGGAGGAGTCTGTGAGTGCATACGTCTATCACTTGCGTCAATCAAATATCGTAGCTGAAACGAATGATACAAGATTGGTGCTGTATTGAAGAAAGCAAGTTTTGAAGCAAAGGCAGCTTCGTACGAAGCCACCAGCTTCGTACGAAGGCAGCCATTCTAGTCTTGTTCCAACCCATACACTTCTATAAATAGGTGTCTTGAGTTTGTCATTTCTAACTTTTGGGTATTCTTGTAAGCGAAGCCCCGCCCGTTTGATTTCGTGGTGTAAACTCAGTGACCATATGCCAATGAGCGGTTCCCACACGGTCTTCAATTCTTTATGTTTATATCGCCCTGCGCACTTTAAAATGATTGTGAGCTTACCGGTACATCATTAGTAGAGCTACTTATCCTTTTTCATTTTAAGTTCAAAGAGGTTTGGATAGACCACTGATGTACTATCATTTTCTCTTTTTCTCGCCAGGAAACTCATTTTTGTTTTTCTCTTGTTTTTGTCATTTTTAACGTTTTTCAATGTTTTTGTATTTTTCAGATTTTAATTTACTCCCCCTAAAATTTAAAAAGTAAATTTAAACTTTAAGAAAACATATTTTTGGATTTTCTCAAGAAAAATATTCACAAAAACGATTGTCTGATGTGGATTAACTCATGTTTTACCTCGATGCCATTTACTAAAAATAATTTAATCAAAAAATGATTATCAAAATTTTGGGAAAATGAGTTGGCACATTGGTAATTCATAAAGCAACTTAAATATCAACAAGGATAGGAGAGATTAGAAATTCAAAACCATAGTCCTGCAACTGCTTTGTGCATTGCCAGATGTCTTAGTGATCTCCCAAATTGGATATCCACCCGGTGTGGATTTCAAAGTCGACTTTGCAGCTACCGAGCATGAAATTACTTTAAGAAATCAAGTCGAAGTTATTATCATTAGGGTACCAACGACCGGTGTCTTGAAAACCCTTCAAAAAAAACTGAAAAATCTCTTCGCAGCAACAAGGTGAGAAACCTTCAGGTCCGGCTGGTAATAAGCAAGTGAGCATGTGGGAAAATCTTGTACACATCATCATTGGTCGATCCATACCTGATGTCTTCCACATACTTATGCACCAGCAAAGGTCTTTAACTTTCTCCTTGAGAAGTACTGTGCGGTTGTTCAATCCACGCCAAGGCAACCGCACACACGTTTAGTTTGTTTAACAAACACATTATCTTCAATCACACGGTGGAGAAATGTACACTGCACGTTCATCTTGTAGGCCTTTAACTTCTAGTGGGAAGTACAAGCTTTGAATCTTATAAAAGCTTCAGATATGCTGCAGGCGCATACACTTCATTGGAATCTATCCTCTGGACCCAATCAAAGCCTTGAACAACTAAGTCGTCATTCATGATTCATCTTGTCAAAGTTCTCAACTTCATTCATTATCATTCCTTTACCAGACATTATCTTCTTTTCTCCCCATGATTTAACGATGATTTGGATCTGCATGTCGCCGATCAAGTGCCTGGATGTTCCACTATCAACAATCCTATGACTATCAATAGTTAACCCTGGAACATCCTACACAGTCACTTAATAATTAGTTGGACAGGGGGACCCAAGCATTTGTGGACTTGGGTCGTCCAACATCATCGAGAATTGTGACTTCGATTTCCCGATAATTTGGAATTGATTGAGCTCCCCGTGAAACTATTACCGATTTTGGTTTCCAAATCTACTTTGTTTGCCGATTTTAACATTTGATTTAACCAAGGTTGGAGAACTCCCTAGTCGTTAGTCGCCCGGTGAGGTGAGGACTAGCGACTACTCGGGATTAATCAGGATTAATCGGATCGAGTTTTTATATGTAATTTTCAGTTTTATGTAGACATATTTACATTTTTATAGGTAAATATTTTAATTAGCCAGGTTTTAAGTCTTACTTAACTCATTTTTTTAAGTAAACAAGATTAATTGATGGAATTCACATGGTTTGGTTGGAAACTGGCCGGAATTTAATGGTTTTGGCGGAATATACAGGCTTTTTGCCGGAATCCGACCAGAATCGTCGATTTTTGGCCGGTCGACTAGCGATTAAGGGACTGATTAATGAAAAATTACTCAGTTACAGGCCGACTAGTGATTAATTGCCGACTAGCCGTCGACTAGTCACGATTTTTACAATACTGGATTGAACAGACTGTGTTTCGACAACATCAGGTTTTAACAACTTTTCAACTTGTTTTCGTTGTTTCCTTTACTGTTTCAATTTTCTTTTTTTTGAAACCGAAAGTCTTGTTTTGTCGTAACAGATCACAATCGGTAAGAGTTTCCATGAGGGGCATTAGCTTTTGCCTTTCCTTTTGTGAGATATGGACAATTTTTTACAATGTGTTCGTCTTCACTACACTCAAAACATGATCTCTGCTCAACAAACCTCGGAGTATCATGACGATGAAAACTTGATGATGAACTTCGTGATCTCGAGGTACTTGGTCCTACATGACAACAGTTTGAATGTTGTGTGTAGTTGTTCTGACTGTTTCTTTTCAAAATTTGGACTTGTTTAACAAAATCCATGTTGGAGTTGTTTTTGAAAGTTTCAATTTTATCAGTCCCTCGAGAGTTCACGAAATTTATCTTTTGAATTTTCTTCTTGTTCTGAGCTCTTTTGCCCTTTCTCTTTCCTTGGTTAGCGTGATTTTGCTTTTGTTGATCTGGAAGTTTCTGATTTCCATACTGTTTCTGAATTTCGGCTTTGGGGATAGGAGCACACTGAGTTACTAGAACTCTTGGGCTCGACTTACCCAAAAACTTACTGATTGAATCCTCAAGCACTTTACAATCAAAGATTGATTAACATTTTTAATGGGAAAATCTTTGTTTGAGTAAACTTTGTCAAAACCAATCTACGTATAAAGCAAGTTCATGCTTTCACAGGTTTCAACATGAGCTTCAGCCTTCTTGACAGGAGCAGTCACACACGGTTTTGCTGGAGGATCACAAAGAATGTCATTCTCGAGAGGTATATTTTCCTCTTTTATCACCGTGTTTGACTGCTTAGCTTCGTCCTCATTCGACTCATCATCCGAACTATCACAATCCTCTACAATGACTCGAGGATCCTGATTCTATGCGGTTGTGGAATCTTTGATATCAGCTGATTGAGTGATCGGATGATACGTCCTTTTTGAAATCCGAGCCCAGTTGTGAATTACTCAACGTATAATGAAACCGATGGCTCAAAAGGAGGCATATAAAGTGACTTAACAATGTATATATACTAACAGATAACGCACACACGAAGGACCACCTTCGTGTCATGTAGACCATGAAGGCATAGGACACGAATCGCCATTCCTCCGTGTCTTGATGACAACACAAATGTACCTTCTGGTGACTTTATACGTATGTTATTCATCACAATTTATCTCTAAGTGACACACAATCATGACACCATTATCGTATGACTAGATTATCAAAGTGATGTTTGTACATTTATGTCTAATGCCTGCGTCTTTTGTATTGGTCATTTTGTTTATAGGGTAACATGTTCGTAGAGTTAGTTTGTGTTTGAGTTTGAAATGTAAACTGCTCATACGCACGCAGGAGTCCTGCATAACACATGAGTAGTCCTTGCGTAGGATTCTTGCGCTCCAAGAACATGCGCATATAAATATAGGTAGTCATGTGCATGTCTTATTGATTCAACTTTGTAGAGCTTGTGAAAAATGTGGTAATTGTAACGAAGTGCTGGCCGTTTGAATGGAAAAGATATATTTAGAAATCTGAGCATTACACATCAACAATATTTGAATTTCGCGCTTATAACGTTGACGTAGATATCATTTGCACCATTTCAACGTCTAGTCATGTCTAGTGCATCAACAAATAGTTCCTACACACTAGAAGAGACAACAAAGATCTTCAAAATGAGGCAAGAGTTCATACAAGTTGAATGGGCTACAAAAAGTTCAATCATAAGGTGGAAAGACACAACTGTGTCAAAAGAATTCATGGATTATATGGATGCAAGAAAAAGAAATCCTGAAAAATTCCTACCAAGGTCAAACTGGGAGAACACAGAGATCTACATTGCTGAAAACAAGGAGTCTACTGTTGTTCCATTCAAACCCCCGGAAATCTTCTACTATAATTCAAGGATTATGGAGAACTACATGAACAATTTAAAAGTAAAGCATGGCTATGAAAATTGGATTGTAGACTTAGATGAAGAAGAAAAACTACTGCTTGTAAGCTGCATGCCAGACACAACACATGTAGTCAGAACTGCTGAAGATCAAATAGTTGGCACTTACACAGTAGCATTTGAGGATTCTCCAAAGAAAGATCTATGAAAATTTCCACATCTCTCAGAAGAAAGGAGTGTTGTTCTTTCTTCATAGGTCCAAAGGGTTGTCTCTAATCTTTCCTAACCAGAGATTTAGAGACAACAAGTTACTTACAGATTAAAAGATGCGAAGACAGAGAACCTTTCTCTCTAAGTCAAAGTTGGTTGACTCTGATGAAGATAACGGAATTGTCCAGGATTTCATGTTCAACAATTTTTTTTAAAAGAACTTTTCATCAACAAATAAGAGAATAAAAAACATACTTAAAAATAAGTGTGATTTTGGCATCAGCAGATCTAGGGGGAGATTGTTGGGTTATATAAGATCTACTAATGATGAAGTCATAACCCAAGGGAACCATCATTCCTGTCTAAAGAAATAAGTTAAAGTACAGTCACAAGTCCAGTAGTTTCTCTCCCCTTGAAAGCTTCTCAAAATAGCTGCCCCATCTACTGCTACATCAAACTACTGCCTTCAAAGATTAGAGTATAGAAGAATAAATGCTAGATTGTCAAAGTGATGGTCAACAAGTCAACAGTCAAGTCAACCAAAGTCAAAGACTAAAGACTAGAAGACCAAGTCAACAAGTCAAATACAGAAGTTTGGGATTTCCATAAGTGTTGGTTCTAAACCAGTAATTCTGGATTTCCAGAAGTGTTGGTTCTCAACCAGTAGTTCTGTGAAATCCAGCAGTTTACACTAACTCACATAGAAGCAGCAGTTAAATGAAACAATGCAACTATCCTGCAGTTTTGATAACTACTGGCAATTACATCATTTAATGAAGCCTTTAAGGGTCTCTTTCATGATAACGTCACCAGCTCTTCACTTCTCCTATATATAGTTCTTCATTGTAATTGTAACAGTTAACATTTCTGAGCGCATAAGAACTAAGTGAGAGAGTGTTCACTGGTGAGGGGGAGTACTGTATGTACCTTTGTGATTGTATTACATCATATGAATTCAATGAAATCATTCCCAAATCTAGTAGTGTTAGATTGATGTGTTTGTTTATTACTGTTTGATTGAATCTCTATTTTGATTAACTATTTTATCAGAAAAACACACACTACACATACTCTCAGATCCAACACTTATCATCAAAACCCAAAGATTCTTCATAAAGATAACACGATTACACCAAGAAAACAACAAATTTAGTACAAGTTGACAACAAACCTCTTATAGATGATAGCAACATTTCAAACTTATTTAATGTTTTTATGATATGAGTTCTATAGTAGTAACATGTTAAGTAGTAAAATTATAAGATATTACGTAGAATCAAGGGAGCACCAAACTGGGGTGGAAGAGTGAATGCGCGAAACGGAGAACGCTAGTAAGATGGTGAAAGCTCAAATGAGAAGTGTCACAGAATCATTGCAATGGCTGTTTTCGCTTCCGTCATAGCCAGGTTTTGTCCACTACAAATACGAGGACCATTAGAAAACGGGAAAAATGGGCCCACACCTTTGCTCTTAGTTGCATTAATGACCCATTCTGCAAATCTATCAGGTTTAAACTCGTTTACATCGTCTCCCCACAATTCAGGGTCATGATGAACATGCATCATGGGTAACGATAACTCCTCGCCCGACGGTATCACCATGTTTCCTAGCTTCGTGTCCTTATGAGTCGCGCGTGTCATCATGACTGCGGGTGCGTATAACCTAAGAACCTCATTCAGTATCATCGTCAAAATCTTGAGATTTTTTAAACCTTCAAAATCAAGTTGTTTTCACCGAAAACTTGAAAAATCTCTTCTCGAGCTCGGATTTGCCATTCTTGATGCAAACTCAAACAAATCATTGTCCATACAATCATATTCGAGGTTGTTTCAGATCCAGCAATGTAGACGAATTTGCATTCTTCGATCACGTCTTCCATACTCATTCCAACTCCATTTTCTTCAATCTCTCTCTTGTTTGATTCTAGCAAAATTCCAAGTAAGTCATCATATTTACCTTCTCCCAACTCGATTGCTTTCTTCCTCTTGTTGATTATAGCCACCAATACTAATCGAAGCTCATTAGCATTTTCTTTAAACTTTTTGTTAGCTCGTGTTGGTATAATAAACCTGAATTCAAAACAATATATAACTCAACATCTATTATTCAATACATATAATCCGATTACGATTACTGGATCTTTTACTATATTTACCTTCCTCCGGGAATAAAAAGTATAAAAAGCATTTGGAATAGTAGACTAATTTGTTCCTTTTGGATTTGGAATATCTTTTGCCCTTCCTCATAAGAGCTGCCGAAAGATGTTCGTGAAATCACGTCTCCGCCTAAGTTATTGATATATGGCCATACATCAACTTCTGTGGAACCGAATTTGCCGATAAGTAGCTCCCATGTGTGGATCATATCACCACAACTTGAGCTAATAGCCGAGAACATAATCTATGCACATATCAATTCATTAACTGTTTTAGGTTTGAATCAATCAAGAAATGTGAGCTTTTATATGACATCAAACCCAGTTAGACCCAAATATACCCCTCACACCACCTAATATTATGTGTTTTGCTCACATAGAGCTCAAAGATTTGTTTTTGGTTACCCGAGTGGAGAGTTCATAGAACCATCCTGAAACTTCTCACTCAAACACATTTAACAGTGGAGTTCACCTTTCATCCACAACCAAGGTGTCCAAAAATTCTTGGTGATGCTTGAGGTATTATATCTACTATGTGCCAGTCTCTCACTTGTCCATGATGATATAAGATTCATCATGCATGTTATATGTTAAATTTAGTGCATTTATAAACAACTTGCTTATAAACATGCCAAATGAGTGATAAATTGTTTAGAACCTTTAAATCCAACACAATTATTTTTGATAGTGATTTAACAGTGTGATATTTATTGGGGAACACTAAAAAAGTGAAGAACTGGGGAACAGTGCATTTAACATGTTAAATAAATCATAAAAATTCAATTTAAAATGCTATTTTTTTTTTTTAAATTTGGAGTATTTGTATATAATATGTGTAGAAGCTATTCCAATAAAACAATTTTGTAAAAGAAAAGTTTTACCATTTTTTCACTGTTTTTAAACATTTTTTTTTTATTTTTTAGTTTTTATTTTTTTTATTAAAAAGGCTTCTACTTGTATTTAAATGCAAAAACTACGGAAAACAAATTTAAAAAAAATGATTTTTAACATGTTAAGCTGAATTTTGAACATGTTAAATGTTTCTTAATTTTCTCAATTAGTCTAGTGCTTCTCACACGATGTTGTTTATTGATTTAACATGTATTTAGAAAAATGATGTTGTTTATTGATTTAATGTCAAATGAAAATAATGTACTTAAATGTGAGTTGAATCTAAACTTTTGGTTTGGGCTCAATAAAAGGACATCCTCTACACAAACCTTAAGATTTTGAAGATTAAAAGCTGGACTTATGATTTTACGATGTTTGATCCATTTATGCCCTTCAGTGACAAGAATCCCGCCGATGAGGCTATCACGAAACACCTCCGGGTGTGGTTTTCGAAATTCATTTGATCTTAATAATATCTCTTTTATCAACTCTGGATCCCTGATATACATACTTGGTTTTGGCCCCATCCATATGAACGATTTTTCACCTGCTCAAACAATTCATAGTTGGACACCCATATTTCAAAGTTAAAAAACAATTATTATCTAAAAGCGCGGTCAACACATAACTACTATATTAGTAAAAAAAAACAATGAAAATTATATAATATATCTGTACATGATGCATGAAAGATAATTATTGTCCCGTGATTCGTATAGGCTTTAACTATTTGCACACCTTGGCAGGCTATCTACACACTTAGGGTTTACATACGCTACGTAGAGGTCTCTACGCAGTGTATAGGATGTAAAATAAGAAACAAGACATAAGTATATAGAAAAAGAAGAAGAAAGTGATTAATACCATATTTGGAGATGATATGATGATCAAAGGGGAGGGCATATGAAGCAATATCATGGGTGACTGGAATGGGCTTTGATTTACCTTCTATCACCGTTGTTGCAAGCTCTATCAAGTCACCAATTAGAAGCTTGTATGGATTACCTTTATACCCTTCATCTCTCAGCCACCTCTCTAGTTTCTTTGGCTTCAACCATACCCAGTTTAGTAATTTCCATCCCCACCTCAAGATCACAATTGCAACAATGGCTATTGCAACTCTACCCATTGTTCCCATTTTGTTTGTTTTTTTATTTCTTACTGAGAAAGAGTAAGTGAAGTGAATGTGTATTAATAAGAAGGAAGCGTTGACTTTTATAACATTAACATGACGATGCAATTGAGTGTTAGTTAATAATAATAATAGTAATAATAATAATAGTAATAGTAGTAAAAATAATAATAGTAATACTAACAATACTAACAACAATAATAACAATAATAACACTAATAAATAATAATAACAATAATAATAACAATAATAATAACAATAACATGTTGCATGGAAGTAAGCTAAAGGAAATGGAGATCCCGCCCCCTAGCCCAACCGGCAATTCCCATGTGGTTTGGGTTGGGCCGGCTTCCTCTTCGGAGGTCGCCGGTTCGACTCCCGGGAGGTGCAACGGGGGGTGGGACGTCCCAATGATAGATCGTATCCTACCGAGGCATGGTGCGGTCTTGAGGGCAACCCGGTTTTACCCAGTTGTTACCCCAGCGAGTCTCTTGTGTGGGGGCAGTATGGTTTCCGGGCGGAAGTCAGCTTACGCGGCGGCCGGGGCCCAATCGAACATCGCGTCCGCAGGCGCGGGGCTGACGGGGGATTGTCTTCGACATGAACCCGGTGACCACTGGTCCAGTACATAGAAAGTCACCTTCCAAAAAAAACTAAAGGAAATGGAAAAGAACAGGAAAAGACAAATTGTGCAATATTATTCATTTGTATTTATGTATTTCTTTAACATAAAAAAGAAACAGGAAAAGACAAATTGTGCAATATTCCATTCATTTGTATTTATGTATTTCTTTAACATAAAGCTTTTTTATTTACTATGGTTTTCATGAAAGTCAATATGGCCGGCACTAAAAAAATGGAAAAGACACAGGAAAAAAGACAAATTTTGCAAGATCCATTCATTTGTATTTATGCATGTCTTTAAAACGTTTTTTTTCTTTACTATGCTTTATGTACAAGTGTTGCTATGATTTGTAGTATACCCAGTAAGGCTGTAAAGGAATCGAAAGAATACAAATAAGACTTGGTTTTTTTTTTTCTTTCGCTAAAGAAATAATGTGTTTACGAACAGTTAATAAACATTTACGGAACATAATTTTATGTTTGTATTTGTTTATTAAGGAAACGAATGTGTTCAGGAACACAAATGAGCACGAATAAAATCAGTGGAGGCGGAAGCTAGAGGCGGATGAGAGAGGGATCCTAGACCCTAAAACTTAAAGCACTAATCACGGAAGTGAGGTCGATAGTATTCATCGATATGAATAATGAGAAGGAAATTGGATCAATGCATAAAGGTGAGAATGAGGTTTCCTATTTTTTTTGTTCGGATAATAAAAATAATAAGAATTAAATAATATAAAAGTTAAGATAAAATAAATAAATGTACAAAAATATTTAATAAATAACCGTAGATGAAAGAACATTTACAAAGACATTACCGAATGTTTAAGAACACAATTAAACAAATGAGTAATCTGTTCATGTTCGTTCATTTAAGTAATCAAACAAAATTTCTTATTTATATTCCTTCATTTATTAAACGAATGGACATGAACGAGCTTCTCACCAAACAGTTCAATAAGTATTCGTTAAATATTCGATCCGTTTGTAGCACTAAATTACCCAGTTACACAATCTGCTTTATCGTTAAAATTTGTGAGTATCCATGCAAATTTGAGAAAACTTGACCCACCCACATCATCAGTAGCCCCACGTTTATTTGCTAGTGTTGATTTTTTTTTTCCATGTAAATATATAATCATAGAGTTATTTACTTCCACGTATCTTAATTTAATTAGTCTGCATTTTGTCTCCCTTTTAATTTTCCTAGAATTTAGGACAGTTATGACCATGAGATCATGGTCTTGTAAATTTTTTTTATGTAATTGCCCCCAACAAGATTAATTAACAATGAAATTGTATAGAGTTTTATGACGAAGAAATTATGTTTTCTCTATGTTGAGTAAACGAGTTATCCAATGAATTCAAGTTTGGCAACTTGAATGGTGATCTTTGGAAGCCAGAGTTGGATCGAGTGGTGATATTGTATCTCGATTCAAGTTTAAAATTTCATTACGGATATTGATTAAGTGGTGCTCTGCATCTCGAGTGACTCGTAGCTTATTTGTTTCTTTTGAATTTATAATGTCAAGTCCGTTTTCAACTCAGTTTCCTATTGAAGGGGTATGGTCCCAAAAAGCTGCGCAGACCAATCAGGTCGCGCGCTGAACCATACTCCTTATTCTCTAATCTGATTATTCTGCAGACCCCGCGCGAGCTACTTAGTCAATACCTAAGCCGCGCGCGAGGTCCAGGCAACGCACAACATCAGTTTTCTTTAGCATCCTGAATAAGGGCCCTCAACCCTTGAGCCTTGCGCCGACTACTTGGACACACACCAAGGGTCGCGCGAGGGTAGCGGCGCAGGGCCACCTCAGGAAGCATCAAAGGTACAAGTGGCAGAAAAGCGAGCCAATCGGCGTCCAGTAGGCTCTACCCTATCGTGGTCCACGATTGGCAATCGTGCAGGAGACAAAAGGTACACAAGGACGCCTACGTGGCACCAATCAGGGCGGCGACAACTGCCCCATGATCTCCACTCACCTGCTGATGTCAGAAGGACAACAGGGACGACAACCCGGACACGTGGCTCCAATCAAGGTGCGCCAACACCGAAGATCTTCTAGAAGCCACTAACGGTCGACACCAGAGAGACAAAGAGGATATCCCTTGTTGGCACCTTCCGGACCAAGGCCCATCAGCACATCTCCTCCTACACCACTCCGGCTATAAGTAGGGACCTTCATACACAGGTTAAACATTCCGTTCTCTCTACTCTCACTCTTAACACACACTTATTTTCCTCAAAGCAGTTACTTATTCTCACGCCGGAGAGTGGTTAAGAGGGAAACCCCCATATTCCCCTCTTAACGAGCTTAACGGTGTTACTGCATTGCAGGAAGGATCACACTCGAGCTTAGGAAGGATTAAGAAGATTAACCCTCATGCTTGAAACATAAACCCAACTAATAACCTTAAAATTAGTTCTGTGTTTCTTCATTGGCGCCCACCGATTTTTTACAATCACTTCATCTTCTTTTTTCTGAGTTTTCTGTTCTCTCGATCATGGCTGGTCAGGGAATACCCGATTTCGGCTTCGGTACACACTCTAACGTAGGAGCGGGGGAGGACAATTCGCACGTCCAACTCCAACCTACTGACGAGTTAGTCGAAGGTGAAGCAACAAACACTGAGGGACCTCGCGCGAGTATCACTTGCATCACTCAAACGGGTGCCCCAGCAAGCAATATCGCTGGTCCGTAAAACTCAGTTCAAACCCGAATATTTCGGTGTTACTAGGGCTACCGGAAGGAGAAACCTTAGCTTCCTGGTATGCCAAGCAGATGCTACCATAAATGCTGCTTATCAGTCTTTAAGCTCACAACAAACAATTCTGGAAGCGGGACCATCCTTGGTTACACCTCCGGGTCCAGCTCAGGGGGCTCGCCAGACACCCCCTCAACAAAACATGCAAGGTAAATTCAACAGACCTCCTCCCCAAAGAAGACCGAGCGTGCACGACACGCGCGACACGTACGGGGAGACAGGCAGTTACTATGACCATCCATCTAATGTGCAACACAGGCACCCAGTTCACAGCCGGCTAGGGCCGCACAACATGAACAATGAATGGGACGACACAGATCCGGATGATCCTACTTGGCAAGATGAAGGTTCCTCAGTCTTCAACCCTTTGTAGAAAAAATCATGAGTCTTACAGACCAAGGCCGCGCGCCGCCTACAACGAAGAAGCAGAGCCTGATTTCAGTCTTGTCTACAGACCAGCAGAAGTCGCTGAACACTCGAAGTTTATCCGAAGTATTGCGCTAGCCCCGCTAGAAAAAGCAAAGCTGCCTCCTACAGTCGGAAAGTTCAACAGTCTCACCGATCCCGATGATCATGTTCGAGTATTTACAAGTGTCGGTGTTTTAGGACAATGGACCATGCCAATGTGGTGCCATCTGTTCATCCAAACTCTCACAGGGGCTGCTCGTGTGTTGGTGCATATGTCTGTCGACTTCGTCTTGTATCGAGTCGTGTATTAGATTAGAAAGATCAGGGCACGAAAAACGAGAAATGTGTATTAGAGGCTATTTCGCACGAAATGCACTTTTGGCCATTTCGTACGAAATCAGTAGCCTATATATAGGTGCCTTGTTTGTTTCATTTGTAACTTTCCGATTCCAGAGCCGAAGTGCTGCTGAAGTGTCTACTCGCTGTAAAAGTTGTTATATCAATCAAAAAGACAATTAAAGTGAATATCAAGCTGTTTCACACTCGATACGTTAGTTTCCGCCTCTCGTATTGAGAAGAACACCTCTGAACGACTCGTTTCGGTCGTGAAAATGATCCTACAAGTGGTATCAGAGCTCAGGAGGAGGAGTTCTTACTGAATTCAGCTTGATTTCATCATTTTTCTGACTTCTACACTTTCTTTTCAAAAATTAAACAAAATTTCACGGTTCAAATGGATTGATTTTCTCACATTATAAGCGAAACATTGTTTTAACAAAGCCTTGAGAGAATTGGATCTAAAATCAACCTAAAAATTGATCAATTGGACAAAAATCTGATCGATATGATGATGTCAGCAGCATTTCGCGCGGAATAAGCACGTCGTTTCGCACAAAATCACATTCGTGAGGCATTTCGTACGAAACAGTCAGCTCATTTCGTACGAATTGGCAATATTTGTCTATTTCGCACGAAATAGTTCATTTCGTGTGAAAATCTTTTATTTCGCACGAAATCATCTGATATTTGTTTTATTTCGCACGAAATCATTTCATTTCGTGTGAAAGTCTTCATTTCGTGTGAAAGAATCGTCATTTCGTACGAAAGCAATTATTTCGCATAAAAGGTGTCATTTCGTGTGAAAGATCATTTCGTTTGAAGTTGTTTTGCAGGCTATTTTGTACCAGTGTGTCATTTCACACCAAATTTATATCGTGTGAGAGTGTATTTCGTTTGAAAGTGATTGATTTCGTTTGAAAGCTGTTTTTGTGATAGTTGTTACCGAATCATGGAAGATGAATTCTACAACGCGTTTGCTACTGGCCCGAGTACTCCTACTACTATTGCTCAAAGCATGAACATGGAAAATGAAATAGGAACTTTGCAAAAACCCCCGAAGCTAATGGGAATTGAGGAGTATTATGGTTGGAAAGATCATTTCGAAAACTGGGTTCAATCAAATCATTTGAGGTCTTGGGAATGTATTGAGAAAAAGTATGTTAAACCTCATACAGATTTGGGAGTTATCAAAGCAATTTCTGAGTTGTCGGACAAAGAACGAGATATGTACAAAGCTGAAAAGATGATGATTAGTCTACTCCAGCAAGCTGTGAAAGAAGACATCTTCGTATTGCTTCAACACGACAATACTTCACGTTCGATTTGGGAAGCACTTCAAATTAAGTTTGAGGGAAGTGAAAAGATGATCAGGAGTAAGAAATCATTGTTAAAGAAAGAGTTTGACTTGTTTACGAGTTTGCCAGGTGAATCTTCAAAGAAACTAATCGAAAGATATTGTCACTTAGTGCGATCTATGTCTTTGTTAGAAATTGTCAAAGATCAAGAAGAATGGGTTGACAAACTAGCTGATGCTTTACCTCAGAAAGAGTGGGCTACCTATTTGATGATCTTGAAGAACACTGGAGAGTATGACAAATTGACAATTTCCCAGTTCATAGAAAAGATTGAAGGACAAGATCTTGAACAACAGAAAATTGCAAGAATGAATAGTCCGAGTGGTCAACAAGACATCAAGATGTATTACAAAGGAAGTGTTCAGGATGTTGAAGTAAGTCCGAAGGTTCAAACTGCTTTCAGTGCAGAAAACTCATCCGGATCAGTCAATCAAAGTCCAAACAGCAGCAGTGGATTTTCTTCATATCCAACTGTTAACCCAAAGGTTTCTACTTCAACCCATCAGTTTCAAAGCTCAAACAGTAATAATGGTCATGTGTTACACTGCAACATCGCGTTGCATCTTCATAATGGTCAAAATTTCTCTGAAGAGGTTGCTAGAGGTCACTTGTCATTACTTGCTACTGTGTTAGAATCATATGAGTGATTGGTTGCTGGAAGGATCAGAAATCCTATGCTGACAAAAGAGGACTACGATCAGATAGATGCTGAAGAGATGGAGCTTATGGATATCAAGTGGTGTTTAGCGAGTGTGTTGAGAAGAGCTGAAAAATTTAAAATTATTACAGGAAGAGATGATTTTAGAGATGCAAATGTTTCTACTTTAGGTTTTGATAAATCTAAAGTTACTTGTTTTCGATGCAGGGAGAAAGGACATTTCAAGAGGGAATGTACCAATCGAGAAGCAGGAGGAGCACAGAATCCGTTCGGGAATAATGATTACTATCGGAAAGCAATATATCAACAAGTTGCTCAACAACCATATCAACCACAAGATTCAAAAACTGCACATGCTAGGAAGGCAATCGAAGAATCAAATAAGAAAGCTTATTTTGGTATAATTGATCAAGATGATGAAAAAGTAGCAGAAGGTTTCAGTTGGGACAAATATATTCCGCCTGATTCAAAGACAGTGGCATTAATTGCACAGATAGTTCAAGAACCAGATTTGATGAAGGAATGGATGAAAGTGTTTGCTGATGATAAAAAAAAGATCAAGATGAAGAGTTTGTTTCTTCAGATGACAGTTCAGAACAGACACAAGTGTTTGATCAATCATCAACTGACAGCAGTGATGATGAAGAAGAAACTCAAATAGATATTGGAAAATCTGTATTATCTCCTGAAAGTTTTGAATTTTATTTTGCAGATAGATTGGAGAAGCTGAAGGAGAAACGAGCAGCAAAAGAAATGAAAAAGGTGAAATGTGAGAGTGTTGCTCAGGAAAAGAATTCTGATAAAAGTAAAGAAGTTAAAGTTGATGAGAAGATGGTTGAAGCTGAAAAGATGGTTGAAGCAGAGAAAATAGTTGAAGTTGAAAAGATTGTTGAAGTCATCAAACCATGTTTAAAGTGTTTGGAATCTTGCAAGCAATGCGAAGAAAAAGATGAGAAGTTGAGTGATCTCGACAGGATGAAAGAAAATTTGTTGTTCGATGTCAATTATGTGAAAGAGTCATATGATGTGTTGAACAGAACAGTGAATAGTTTGAAAAAGACAAATTCTGAAAGAGAAGATGCCTTAACAATGATGAATGCAGTGATGATGTCAAAGCAAAAGGCTATCAATCATTATATTGAAGAATGTGCAAAGTTGAAGCAAGAGTTGGAGACTGAAAAGATAGAGAATGAAAGAATCAGACGATTGCTACAAAGTTATTCAAGTTCTGGTTATTTGATTGACATAATTTATCCAACTGTTGCAGGTTTTGAAGCCTTTCAGGACAAGAAGTCTGAAGAGAAGGATACTGGTAAGAAACAAAGTGCAAATTATAACAAGTGTCCGCCTCCAATTTGGGAAGGTTATTCTCCCAGAAAACCAAATGAGGAGCAAGTCAAAAAGGCAGTCAATATAAAGTTAAAATCCAAAACAACTGATGATTTACCAGACAACATTGATGTCACATTTACATCGTCTGACACTGATCATGAGTCTGAGTTAATAAAGAAAGTGGTCGATCAGGTGTTGGATAAGGATGAGGAGTCAGAGTCAAAGTCTGAGTCTGGAAGTTCGAGTTCGTCGGTCAGCGGTTC
Source organism: Helianthus tuberosus (assembly GCA_030545235.1). Lineage (NCBI taxonomy): Eukaryota > Viridiplantae > Streptophyta > Magnoliopsida > Asterales > Asteraceae > Helianthus > Helianthus tuberosus. Next base: position 56,163 of record JARYGA010034736.1, on the reverse strand, counting down.
GAAATCAGCGGTTAAAAGGGTTTATAATAAAGAATTTCTGTTATCAAAATCTAATTTAATGACGAACCGATCAAAGTGGCATATACTTTGAATGATTCAGACAAATTATATTCTGATGAGGAATTTCTAATAAGAAGTGTTCAAATTGAAAAGATCAAACAGGTTTTCAAATTAACAGAAATCAATATTTCTGAAATAAAAGATTTAAATCTTTCTGAAAAACCTAAAAAGTACACTTCAAGAGTTCAACAAATAGAAAACAAGAAAAAAGGTTACAGTTCTGGTTCAGGTTATCGAAAGAAACCAAACCATAACGGTAATTTCAAAAGAAAAGGATTGGGTTTTAATACAGAAAAACATAAAAATATGAAAAACTTTAAACCAAAAACTGTGTTTGTTTCAGGGACAAGTTCTGACGAAGAAGAAAAGAGCTTATTCTGGAAGCAATCAAACAAAGAATTCCTTGCTAAGAAGCAAGAGAGAATGAATAATGGAGCTAATCAGAAGAAGAGGGAGACAAGAACCTGTTATCGATGTCAAGAAGTTGGTCACATTGCATGGAATTGTCCAAAAGCAACCAACACAAAACAGGGAGTTTCTTCTAAACTGAAAGAAAAAGTTGTTGATAAAACTGAACCACCAACTGAGAAATTCAAAGTGTTTAAAAACTCAACATACGAAGTTGGTGAATGTTCAAAAAGATTTTACAAAAGAAGAGTAAATCTTAATAACCAAATGTGGATTGTTAAGAAATCAGATGTGAAATCTGGCAATGAATCTGACTCGTCAAAGTCAGAGGAGCCACAAGTTGAGGTTAAAAGAGAAAATTCAGTTCCGCCAATGGATAATGTCAACTTTCCACCATTGAGGGCTGAAAATTTAAAATCAAAAGTTGGTAAAGTTGAGATCTCGAATCAATTCTATTCTGAAAAGAAAGAATTTGATGTCGAGAAAGCGTTTAATGGAAAAGTGAAGCATATTTTTGGGAAAATGGTCGAAGGGAAGGCCAAAGGGGTAAAAGATTTTTATGAAGAAAAAAGAAATGTTCAAACCCCAAGTGAGACTGAACAGGTTACACCGAAAGATAGTCAGTCTTGGGTGTCTGTTTTTCATATGTAGAAATTCTGACTTGCCGGAGCTTCCAAGTTGGTAATCATGGAGCATGAATCGGCATCTTTCTTGAGAAATTCACAACTGTGATATTTCGATATATTTGTGATGTTTTTACCTACAAGTGGTTTATCAAGGTCATTAAGTTGAACTTGATTTAACTTTAATTCAAATTGGTTGAAAAACAATGTGATGAAACCCCTAACCTACAAGTGGTTTGTGAAAATCAACAAAACTTATTTTCCGGAAAAACCATTTTGATTAAAACAAACTTAAGTGTTTTGAAATCTAAATGGCAAAATAGTTTGTTGTAAGGGGAAGTTCTGATTGTTTATGCCAAGTGGATGGCGAATTGAAGCAATTCACAACTGTTGTCACTTTTTTTGTACAGTTTGTTTTTAAATTTTTCTGTAAGTGGTTTTGAATTTTAGGGGGAGTAAGAAATTTCAGAAAATCCAAAAACATTAGAAAATTTGAAAAACCCAAAAACATGATAAAATCAAAAATGAGTTTTGTTGTGAAAAAGAGGAAATGATAGTACATCAGTGGACTATCACAACATGCTAAAGAATTGGAAAGATAAATGTGATAAACGGTCTCACTGATGATATGCCAGTAGGTTTTTATACATTCAGTAGATTGTGTTCGAGATATAAACCTAAATATCAAACTTGCTTATCTCGTAGGGAACATCTCTCGGATATATGGGTAACCCCCGAAATCTTGTTTGAAAGACCCCTCTTTCTGAGATACTAGGTCTTTATGCTTAGTGATATCTGGGGTATTATCCCGGGACTTCTGATTTTGTGGAAGCAATGGCCTAGTCCCCGTATAATACTTTTCGCTTGCTTGAAATAAAAGCACCACCCTCAGCATAAAAATGATGAAACATTGCAAAATGCTAATCATGTGCTGTTGAAGAAAAGATTCTCTAAAGGGAACGCACCTAAAGTCGAAGCCATCATCTCTCTGATTTTGCGGAAGCAATAGCCTGAGCTCTCATGGCCCTCGCATTTAACCCTTTACAGATATCATCTAGGTATACTCACCTGTAAGACCGAATATTGGGATCTGGGTACGGGAGTATATTCTGAGGTGGGACACGCGTATAAGTTTAAGTATCTAAAATATTAATCTCGTATCTCGAAACAGTTGAACTTTGTGTGAAAATTTAAGTGGATCAGTATACTGACAATCTAAGTGAATCGTTTAGAACTTAAAGTGTTTAAAGCTCAACGGTGTTGGTGATTTGTTTCAAAAACTGATATGATCCTCTTACACAAACTCACAAAAATATTGTCTGTAAATATTTCTTTACTGCAATTCTTTAATTTCAAACTCCAAAAATATTTTCAGTGTGTTTTAGCATAAACTTTTGAAAAATACAAAAAGATTTTCGACAACTGATGTTGAAAAGCTGATTTTCAAAATTCTGAGTGCTAAACATGATGAACAGGCTTGGGTAAATTTGTTCGAGATAAAAAGGTGAAGCTTCAAAGTTGAAATAATTTGAGAAATGTCATATTTTATTAATTGATGTTTTGAGTGTGTTTTTACAAGTGGTAAGCAGAGAATAAATTTGTCAAAATTTTAAATTTGTGAAATTTATTGTGAGGTAGAGTTTTGTACAGGTACGTGTGTCTACACCTGAGCAAAGTGTGAGCCAAGTCATGATCTTAGATCCTGTGAAAGTCAGACTACGATCCCAGCATATCTTAAGGGGGAGTCTGTTAGTTTGAAGAATTTGTAGAATAGGTCAGCATTCAAGGGGGAGCATGTTTAGCTGAGAGCTAGGTTTCAATCCTGAAAATCATGCAAGCTGATGAACTTAAGGAATCAAGAGATCTGATCAAAAGAAGATAGAGTCAGATTGAGATCCTGGAAGAGAGAAGAAAAGAGAGAAGAATGAGGATGCTTTACATTGTTAGATACTTCAGAGAAAACCAGAAGACTGATAAAGACTGAAGATGTTGAAGACCAGTACTAAAGACTCGTCGACATCCAAGGGGGAGTCTGTTGGTGCATATGTCTGTCGATTTCGTCTTGTATCGAGTCGTGTATTAGATTAGAAAGATCAGGGCACGAAAAACGAGAAATGTGTATTAGAGGCTATTTCGCACGAAATGACAAGAAGTCATTTCGCACGAAATGAACTTTGTTCATTTCGCACGAAATGCACTTTTGGCCATTTCGTACGAAATCAGTAGCCTATATATAGGTGCCTTGTTTGTTTCATTTGTAACTTTCCGATTCCAGAGCCGAAGTGCTGCTGAAGTGTCTACTCGCTGTAAAAGCTGTTATATCAATCAAAAAGACAATTAAAGTGAATATCAAGCTGTTTCACACTCGATACGTTAGTTTCCGCCTCTCGTATTGAGAAGAACACCTCTGAATGACTAGTTTCGGTAGTGAAAACGATCCTACATCGCGCTTGGTTCGATAGCCTCCCACCGAGAAAAATCAAGTCATGGGTCGACTTCAGAGACCAATTTGTAACCCATTTCAGTCAGCAGAGACGTACGCGCTGAAGTGACAGACATCTGGCGCAGAGAAAATGAAGGGTTAGAAGATTTCATCACTCGCTTCAACAAAGAGTGTTTAGAGATTGGAGGTGTAAGTGAAGACTTAATGCGCGCCCACTTCAAAAAGGCCATCCGTTGTGATAGTCTAATCCGGACTATCACGGGAAAAGATGGTATGCCCAAAGAATGGGACAAACTCATGGCAGCTGCAAAGATCGTAGCGCAGACTTAAGAATCATTGGCAGGAACCAAAAAATCTTACACTGAAGATCGTTTTTCAAGAGCAAACTCGCACGACAATAGCAAGCGAAACAGAAACCCTGGATGGAAGGCCAGCCAATCCAGCGGTTATGAAGAAAGGCCTCGCTTCAAAGAAGACGCGCGAGAAACAATTGATCGCATCGGCTATCACAAAGCCGTCAAGAATGAAAACCGAGAGAAACACTGGACTCCGCTCATTAAAACACCCAAAGAGGTGCTCATGATGGAGAACCATGACTTTAAGGCACCAAAGCCCATGACAAAGAAGAAGGGGCAAGACCCGAACTTGTATTGCGATTTTCACAAAGATACAGGTCATTTGACAGATGACTGTATCAGTCTAAGGCAAGAGATCGAGAAGGCGCTGAAAAGCGGCAAGTTAAGCCATCTGGTTAAGAACGTGCGCAAGGAAACACGCCAGATTCAAAGGAATGATGATGGAAACCAGAAGAAGGTTAGGCGCCTAGAAACTCACATGGTCAATGGACCAAGACACAACACAAGGAACAAGGGCAAGCGCCCATTTGAACCAGCATGGCAGGAACAACAAGTCATCTTTTCGGTAGTGCGCGGGGGACCACGCGCCACGCGCCCCGTTGTCATTACCGGCATCATAGGCCACTATGAAACACAGTATGTCTTAGTCGATCCTGGAAGCACAGCTGACATCATTTATGAACAATGTTTCAACCAGTTTGATGAAGAAGACAAAGCGCGCCTCGAGCCTGTTGATTATCCTCTATCCGGATTCTGCAATGAGACAGTCTTCCCATTTGGCCAAATCAGCTTCCCTGTCACACTATCTGACGGGAAGCATTCAAGAACTACGAACGTCAACTTCATGGTGATGCCAGTCAAGTCAAGACACGATGTTCTAATTGGAAGAGAGACACAAGGTGAGATGAACATGGTAACCTCCACACCCCACTCAGCCATTGGTTTCTCGACTGAAATGAGGGTGGCGATTATCTACTCAATGAAGGAAGTAATGGCGACAGAAGATGCACGCCCGGTCAAAGCAGCCAAGATCTCACCAACCGAGCCAGAAAAGTGGGTCTTGAACCGCAAGTACCCAGAACAGACGGTAACGATTGGCCATGCAATCTCACCAAGTATCAGGACGCACCTCAAGCAATTACTGTTCAGAAACATGGACATCTTCGCCTGGACCCCGTCTGACATGACAGGTGTCCCGCGTGACATCACTGAACATTGTTTGAACACTTATCCATCCATCGAGCCAAAGGTCCAAAGAAAGCGCAGCCTAGGATCGGATAAGACAAAAGCCATGAATGAAAAAGTTTGTGAACTGTTGAAGGCAGGAATACTAAGAGAGGTGCGCTACCAAAGCTGGGTGGCAAACCCTGTAATGGTCGAGAAGTCTACTGGAGGATGGCGCATGTGTGTTGACTACACAGATCTCAATAAGGCGTGTCCTAAAGATTGCTACTCATTGCCTGAGATCGATAAGAAAATAGACTCTCTCGCACCATTCAGGTGGAAATGTTTTTTAGATTGTTACAAGGGGTATCACCAAGTCCAGATGAAGCTAGAAGAAGAAGATAAAACAGCCTTCCGCACTGACATTGGAATCTTCTGTTACACAAAGATGCCCTTCGGGCTCAAAAACGCTGGCGCAACCTACCAGCGATTAATGGACAAGATATTTGGTGATGACGTTGGAAAGCATATCGAAGTATACATTGACGATCTTGTGATCAAGAGTCCCGAGGAGGACCAGATGCTGAAAGACATAGAAAAGACGTTCAATTCTCTAAGAAGCGTGAACATGAAGCTAAACCCAGCGAAGTGTTCTTTTGGAATGGAGGAAGGCAAGTTTCTAGGTTCCGTGGTTATGAATGGCGGTTTTAAAGTCAACCCCGAAAAAGTTCAAGCCGAACGAATGCCATCACCGCGCACGATTAAAGAAATGCAAAGATTAGCCGGTTGCCTAGCCGCGCTTAATCGTTTTTTGTGAAATCACGCAGCAAAGTCTTATCCTTTCATCAGTACGTTGCGCAACTGCGTAAAAAAGAAAGAATTTAAATGGACACCAGAAGCAGAAGCAGCCTTCCAACAGATGAAAGAGTGCTTGATCAAGCTCCCTACTTTAACCGCGCCATTCGAGAAGGAACCACTCATTTTGTACTTGTCATCTTCAGACAAGGCAATTGGGTCGGTATTATTGGTAGAGAGGGATGGAATCCAAACTCCGATCTACTACGTTAGTAGGGTGCTCACTGATCCAGAAACACGCTATTCAACTATGGAGAAGTTAGTGCTCGCGCTGCTACACGCCTCCAGGAGGTTACGCAGGTATTTCACTAGGCATATCATCACTGTACTTACTAACTTCCATATTGGCACCATCTTGCAAAAACCGGAGACATCAGGCCGTTTGGCGAAATGGGCAATTGAACTGGGTGGTCACAACATCCTGTATAGGTTGCGCCCGGCTATCAAAGGCCAAGTATTAGCAGACTTCGTCACTGAAGTCCCAGAAGACAAGATCAAGGAATGTGAAGTAGTAGATACTCCCATCAAAGACACATCGGATGAAGTTATTCACCGATGGAGCATCAAACGAAGATGGCGCAGGAGCTGGTTTGCGCCTCGTCAGCCCAGAGAAGCATTAGTTCACCTATGCCATCAAGTTGGATTTCAAAAATACCAACAATGAGGCAGAGTATGAAGAGTTCTTGGCAGGCTTGCGCCTGGCCATCAAGATGGGAGCGCAGAATTTACAAGCGCATGTCGACTCTCTCCTGATCGCGAGTTAAATCAATGGGGTGTACGATGCAAAAGGCGAAGTCATGGCTTTATACTTGGAACTAACAAAAGAGCTACTACAAAAGTTCAAATCATACAAGGTTGTTCATATCAACCGGTCAGAAAACAAGCCAGCTGACGCGCTAAGCAAGCTCGCTTCAACATCATTTCAGCACCTCGCCAAAGATGTAAGAATTGAAGTCTTGAAAAACCCATCAGTATTGCTGTGCCAGGTCAATGTCATTGAGATAGGGCCACCTTCGTGGATGACCCCTATCATCCAGTAACTTCAAGAGGGAATTCTCCCGGAGAATAAGGCGGAAGCCAGGAAAATACAGAACAAAGCGCTGTTTTACGAGATGAACGGGGGCATTCTTTACAGGAGATATTTTTTAGGCCCACTACTACGGTGCGTAGACCCCCAAGACGCAAGTTATTTGATCAGGGAAATACATGAAGGCATCTGCGGTATTCACACGGGCCCACGCATGGTTGTGGCGAAGATAATGAACGCAAGCTACTACTGGCCAGGGATGCACGTCGACGCTTTGAAAGAGTTGCGCAAATGTGATTCCTGTCAGAGGCACGCGCCAAAGACCCTGCGTCCAAAAAATGATCTAATTCCTATATCAACAGCTTGGCCCTTCCAACAGTGGGGGATTGACATGGTGGGACCATTCCCTGAAGCCCCAGGCGCTGTAAAGTTCATAATTGTTGCTGTTGATTACTTCACTAAGTGGGTGGAGGCAAAGGCCCTTGCTTCAACCTCCGCAATGATGGTGTGAAAATTCATATGGGAGCACATCATTTGCAAATTTGGCCTCCCACTCAAGATCGTGACTGATAATGGCACCAATTTTGCATCCAAAGATCCTCAGAAACGGATGAAGGAGCTAAACATTGAGCACACTTTCTCTTCCGTTGCGTACCCTCAAGGCAACGGTCAAGTAGAAAGTGTCAACAAAAGCATTGTTAAAGGGATAAAGGCCCGTCTGGGCACCAAAAGAAGAGGCTGGGTAGATGAGCTCCCTAGCATTTTGTGGGCTCATCGAACCATGCCAAAAACAAGCAATGGTGAAACCCCTTTAAGCCTTGTCTATGGCTCAGAGGCGGTTATCCCAGCAGAAATAGGCCTCCCCTCACCGCGCTTATCAGCAATCAACAAGATTGATAACGAGGCGGAGCGCCGTTTAGACTTGGACCTGCTCGAAAAGAGGCGCGAGATCGCGCGAATCAAAGAGGCCAAGTACAAGACCCAGCTGGAGCGATACTACAATGCGAGGGTGCGCATCTGTACATATACCCCATGAGAATATGTGTTCAGGGACAACGAAGCCTCTAATGCCGAGCGCCCTGGAAAACTTGCACCAAAATGGGAAGGCCCATACTTGGTTCATGAAGTGCTAGGAAAAGGGGCGTACAAACTGCGCACTTTAGATGGCCATATCATCCCACGCACATGGAACGCCCAACAACTGCGCAAGTGCTACACATGATTACCCTTGGCCATGCGCCTTTTCAATTAGTTATGTTGGCCACACACCTTTTTACTTATCTATGTTGGCCACGCGCCTTTTCTTTCGATTATGTATGATGGCCTTGCGCCTGTTTCCAGCTACTTAATACAAATGTTGTCTATGCCTTATGATTATCATCATATGTCTTCTACGTTACAAATGCATGTTAAACTTTTGATTAGCAAGAAAACACTTCAGTAAATTACGAGCTCTTGAGTTAAGCCTCCAAGGTCCTCCGCGAACATAGCGCGAGACCGGGCAATAACACTCATAAACGAGCCACACTTACATTTATTCAAGCTAATTTAACAAAAGTTTCTAACAACAAAGCAATAATTGTAACTTGAAAAAATAAGAAGCAAACTTAATATTCCATTCAAAAAAACGCAAACGCGCAACGTTTACAGGGGTAAAAACGAGAAACATTACAAGGAAAAAGCCTACATATACTACCACCTATTCATTACCACCATCACCATCACCGTCGGCTTCCTCCTCTTCATCTGTTAACTCCGCAGTCTCTGGAGGATCAAGAATGGACTTCAGCCGTGCACTCCAGTCATCATGCTTCAACGCATCAGTGACCAACTCCATAACAGGTAATGAAAGATGGTCGTAAACTTCTTCGGCGCGAGAGAGCAAAGAGTCAGCCTGATCAGTCACCGAGCAGTGATGCGTATCGAACTGCTGGCCAAACGCTTCTTCCACATGATGAGCACACTCCAAATAGCAACCGCGATGCCCAACGGCACGCAAGGCAACTATCTGCGCGGCAACAGCCTCATCCAACTCAGTAGCATTTAATATGGAGTTGGCAATATATACAAAAAGAGGGAAATCATCAAAACAGGTCAATAACAAATAAAACCTAAGGCAACAGAGGAGGAACTCACCGCAGCTACTCCTCTACTGCGCATCCACTCGGACTCAGAAACAAGCGTATCAACGATTGTTTGGGCCTCAGCGTAATTATTCTGAGCTACATTCAGGGCAGAAGTGTTGATCTCGCGCGCCTCCATGGCCTTCTTATTCGCTTCTTCGGCTGTCTCAGCATTCACCCTTTCGGCCTCAAGATCTATCTCTAACGATTCATTGTTATCTTGAGCCTCAAACAATCAACGCTTCAACTCTGCAATCTCCACATCCTTTGCAGCCAAATCCTTATCCATGTTCTCAACCCGCGCATTTAACTCAGCCTGCAAGTGTTGAAACAAGGAGTTAGAAATATTTTGAAAAGTAAAGCAATAAAAGAGGAAAAAGAGTTGGTCTGTTGAACCTCAACACGTTCTTTGTCTACTTGAACTTCCTCAACCTTCCCTTTCAGAGTGGCAATCTCAACCTCAAGGTCGGTAATTTTGGAACGCGCAGCATACATGCGTTGGTTGTCTTTTTCACATACCTTCTTCCACCCTGCGCGCTCCTTTGACAACAACTCTTCAGCAGCTTGGAGCTTGCTCTTCAAGCCTTCGCGCCCCCACTCTTCCGACTTCTTCTCCGCCTCAAAGGAGGCCTTCTCTTCTGCAATGTATTTTTCATCTGTTCAAAGTCTTGGACTTCTTTCAACAGACGTTCCCGGTACTTCTCCCAACTAGATCGCTCTTTACACATTGTGCGCCACTCGCGCATAATCTGGTGATTGGCAGAACGAGCGTTAGCCTCCCCCAACAACATACGCACGATACAATCCCTCATGGGTGCGCACTCTTTGCCTATTCACCTCTCCGGGAGGGAAAGAACCCAGGTACCAGTCCCGGCAAGCTCCAAACTCGACAAACATGTCCTTTTGCTTCAAACTCCAAACAGGCTGGTGTGGAGCATTGCCACGTTGCTCTTCGGTATAAGTCTTATAATAAATATCCCCCAAGGTATCCTCCACACCTATGAGGGTTCGTGGCATCGACCTTTTGTTCCCTGCACCCTTCTGGCCAGCCGCGCCAGAACCTCCAGCACCTGCACCAGCCGCAGCAGTAGTAGTATCTTTATGCGCTGTCTGCTCCGGCACGGTGGCAGTTGACCCCCCAGCAATGGATGTCACTTGTACAGTTTGGGTGGGGGCGTCATGCTGCGCAGGTTCCGTGGGCTTTACAACTTCAGGCTCTTTTCTCTTGAAGGGTTGGTCAAGCCCCGTGATATGAACGACCTCCGGACCCTGCGACTCGCCGTGCTGGGTCGTAGCAGTCTCAGTCTCCTTCGATTTTTCCTTCTTAGGAATTATATTGCCCGAAGGCTCCTCAACTGTCCTCTCAACCTCCTTCTCGGTAGTTCTAGGAGGCTTGATGATAAACTTCGTCTTCTTGGGTGCTGGCTCCTTCGGTTTCTCCAGCTCAACACCCTTAACCTTCTCAGGGGTTTTCTTCAAGGCCTCTGCAGAAGTTAAGTGTCAAGGAATTTACTAAGGAAGAAAAACATAAAACATGAGGTTCATAACACTAACCTGGTGAAAACTTGTAAATGGAGCGCAACCTACTCTACTTCCCGATAGTTGGACCTACAACAACCTTCTGCGCCGGCTCGGCCCCAGCAGCAGTTTCCTCTCTCGACCTTTTCCGAGTTATTAACTTAGCAGCTTCCTCTTCTTCATGTTCTTCTTCTTCATCCACTGGGAACGACGACGGAGTCACGCCAGATTCAAGAGCCCTAGACCCAGCGCTCCCGGAACTCTTTGATGCAGTCGCGCTGCTTTTCTTCTTCTCACCTATACGGGACAAACCCTCTAGTGAGTCACTAGCGACAACGTAATCCTCAAGGTTACTCTGTCGAAATCGAAGAGTACCTTTATCATGAGCCGCAGCAGGGGCACGGCTACTTCCGCCCTTGTTACTGGTCACACCAATGTCAAGAGTCACCTTCTTGGTCTTCTTCTTTATAAGAGCCTTCTTTGGTCTCTCCTCTGGGTCTATCCCTAAGTCGCGCAACACACCTGCAAAGATGTTAGACCATGAGCTCAACTCTTCTTGCGACGAGCCTACGGACTCCTCGCTGGAAAGAAACAAGATTTCCTTTCCAACAGAAGTCACGCCGCGCAAGGGTCTCGGTTTGGGAAGTAGCGCACCTTCAGTCGCGGAAGGAGGATTTGCATAGACTCCAGCTGGGGGAAAGAGGAAATTGCTCTTGATCTGTTCATACCAGTTAGCCTCTCCAGATCATAGCGGGCGCACACCCATTGACCCACCAAAAGTAGGAAAGGCTGCTTGATAAAGTTGCGCTTCTGCGATAAAAAAACAACAGTCAGGCGCAGGTACATTACAAGAAAATAAAAAGGAAATAACACATACCTTCTCCATTAAACTTCAGAACTGGTACTTCTTCACTAAGCTCCGGCCATTTATCGCTCATGCTCGCCGCGACTAACACCTGCTCACCAAAAATACGGTTTGGGGTCGCAAGTAAATTCATGTACCAATCAGCCCCTTTTGGGATATGGAGTTCCTCCTTCTTAATCTTGTCTGATTCACGAAAGATCATCGCGATCAGCATAACCTCCTCCCTGATGAAGAAGAACTTCATCTTCCAGTCGTGAAAGCTCTTCGGAGGGCCTATCAACATCTTCTTTGTAGCACCTCGGTTGCCGAAAGAATAGAAGCCTAGGTTCCTTATCAACTGGTAGAAGGCCCAGAACTTCTCAATAGTGGGTTCTATCCCCTGAGATCAGCATAAAAATTCGAAGTGCCTAACCCTCACCATCCCTTCCGGACTCATCTGAGAAATATGGAAACCATAGAAATGTAGAATAGATGCCATGAATTCAGTCGCCGGAAGTTTCCTTGAAGGAAAAAATCTTCAAACAACGTTATGTATCCCGGTGGTGCGTTGGCGGCCGTCTGACCTTGTCGGGGATAACGTGCATCCCATTCCGGGGGAAATTGAAATCCTCTTGTGATCTGTTCAAACAATCCTTGATCCCATTTGAGAACTGGGAGTGGACCTTCTTCAACCTGAATCGATTCTTCCTCAGCCATGGATACCGGAATGTAAAAGAAGGATGAAGATCTGCAAACTTTTCTGGAAAACTTGAAGAATACTTAAGAAAATCTTGAAGATTTGAAGATCAGAGAGAGAAAAGAAGAAAATGCAAAGGAAAGGATGTCCATTTCTCTCTCTACGATCGAATATATATACCCATCGCATTTAATGTGATGGGTAAACGTGCCGAGATCACCGCGCGCGTATCCAATAGCAATCGCCATGTAAGGCGGGATTCCAGGAGTGACCGTTAACACGCGCGCGTGGTCCTCACTCGCCTGACAGATAGCCGAACCGTCAGTGACAGCATGATGATCGCCGTGTCAGCAGTCAACTCAACCATCACAATTAATGACATTTGCACCAACCTGTCAGAATTCAAAATTCAAGGGTTTTCCCGCCTAAATTTACTATAAAATGTAACACCCTGTTATTATTTTACGTTTTTCGTATAATTTACGTCCATAATCATATGATTACAACCACAATTACAAGGAAAATACGGGGTTGTTAAAACTTTTCTAAACTTGAAAGCGAAACAACATAGAGTAATTTAATTCATCGTTTTAGAATAACGACGAAACAGCATTGCGGAAGCTTCGTATAACGTGTGTTCGGTTCTTGCTCGATGGTTGATTTTCATCCGGGACTCTTGACATTCACCTGTGATCAAAACCAACTTAAAAGTTAGTTTTGATAATTAAATAACTAGTACAATAAGGATGATTGAGTCGAATAATCGAATTAAACAAGGAAATCGAGATATTCCAACATGGATGTCTTGATTCCAAAAACAAGGATATAAAACTGACCTCCACCGTAAGTTACGGTGGCACCGTAAGTTACGGTGGCCCCTGGTAATAAGTGCCCCTACCGTAAATCAGTAAGAAGCTACCATAAAGCTTTCAGCTCCACCGTAACTTACGGTAGGCACCGTAAGTTACGGTGGCCCCTGTATCAGAACTCCCATTTTTGCCGTTTTTGACACGAAAACTTTCATATCTTTCAATCCGCTTGTCCGTTTGACCTACCGTTTCTTCCTACGTGTTTGTAATTTAATCCTCCATCACATGGAGTTAAAATCCAACATCCGGATTAACAAAATTTAAGACATTTAAGTCTTCGGCTTATTACCCTTTTTACCAAATTTTGACCCGTTTGCGATTTTAACAAACAAACATGTTTACTTGATCTATAAACTCATGAGAATCATAATTTCAATATCTCCTATCAAATTAATCATAAATCATGGGTTTCTTACTTAGTTAGAACCCGTTTACGCTCAAGTGCTTATTTTGACCTATTAAGGGTATTTAAGCGCTTTAAAGCTTAAAATCGCTTTCATTCATTTCTAGCATTCATATTCCTACATTTCTTATCAAGTAATCTTCCACCACAACTATACGTGTGGTGGATTAAATGTGGATATCTATAAATCCCTAGTTTTACCCCTCGGATTATCGTTTTACGTCAAAGACTCATATAAAGTCATTCGACCCAAGAATTTACATCTTTCGCTATCTTTTCTTATTCTAAGCATCTATTTAATCATAAAACTCGTTTCCGAACCCCTTTTTAAGGGTCATTTGTTCAAATTAGCCTATAAGGGCAATTTGGTCAATTTTCATCCTTCTTTTATTACAAGGAACTTTTAAATACTTGTTTGACTCAAAATCCGACCTTTTAACCATAGTTCTTGTTTGTAAACCCATGTGCTTCTAAAACATTATAATCATAACTCAATTTACTCGGCTTACCTAAAAGATAACCGAATATCTATATTTTAACCTTATCTAACACTTATAGAACTCCAATTTCTACATGATGAGTTGAATCATTATACATACCTGGCTCGGATCAATATTTTGACCCGTTTCAATACCTTGACTTATTAGCCGCTAAGCAATAGCGATGTACGTATCCATTTGATATTTATTCCTATAAACATGTAACTCGACAAACCATTAGTCGATATTGTCAAAGGGTGATAATTTCACCTTTTGACCCCCTTTATTTACCTAATGATCTTCGTCACTTCAACAAATTTCCAATTCCATGTATTATGCTAATTTAAAGTCTACTAGCGAAAATACAAAATCAAGCATAACGTAACGGAATCGTAGTTACGTACCTTTTAAGCATCCTTTTCAAACGCGTATTTCCACCGGCTTGTCCACTTGACGATCCGGATTCCTCGCCTAGAGAGTTCAATTCACAATCCGTTTAGAACCCTTTTTATAAGTCTTAACGCACAATTTGCCATATCCATCAAACATGCGTTTTTGTCCGATTTTCAACATTTATTTTTCATTTAGGCATTTTAGCGAACACCTAACGGGTATAACTTTACATAATTCATTAACAAGCTCACAACTTGTCATATAACCCGAATTTTCATCAATCAACTATCTAACACAATTATTTGCCTTTACAATTCTGAAATAACTTTACATATGTCAAATTACACTAGAACAACCCCAAATTTCCTAGTGTTTATCAAGTTCTACATAACCACTAGTCACCTACAATGGTGACCATGGATTTCACTAGAATTAGCATAATTTCAACATGTACTTGTCTAGGGTTTACTCCTAGACATTTTAATGTTCCTGATTCATCTACAATTCATACATGCATCATCAGATTTCAAGTTCTCTAAATTCATGAGAATTTCAAGTAGAGAATTTTTGTCAAATTTTACATACCTTATGATCTCCTTGCAATGGGGATCATTAATCTATGCTTGGATTTCGATTCGGGCTTGATTTGCTCCTTCAATTTGATGAATTTCTGTGTTTTAGGGTTTGAGCTTGAGAGCTCTTCTTGACTCCTTTGTTTTGGTGTTTATTAATTTTAATTAATAAAAACCCATTTTCTCACTTTAACCATTTTAGTCCTTCAACTTTACCCAGGTTTATAAAGGTTACTACATCAAGTTCCTCTTTATTTTTGAAACACTAGACTAACTAGGTTGATATTCCTAGTTATTTAGTGGGTTCCGGGAGTTATAACCCGTTTTATTTTAACTCCCGTTAACTCAGGCTCTTATAAACTTAATTCCTTAAAACTTTGATTCGTTCGTATATAATATTAGGATTTCTTATTTAAATCCAAATATTTACCGGGTTATTTTTACTATTAACGGTACGTTACCCGTCTTTTAGTATTAACGGAGTTTGATTACCAAATCCGTTTTCGGGGTATTACATAAAACTTCATGCACAAGTTAGCAAGAATTGTGCCGCATACATCATTAACCAATGAACTTGCGCGCTAACCTCAAAAGCAATATCTATCAGTAAGCGATGGTCGCGCCGTAGTAGCCGACAAGCACATACACGCACCTCGGCCACTAGGGCATAGCAAACGACTTTCAAATCCAGCATACTTTCTTTTTTCTACGCGCCTCGGCCACTAGAGCTCCAACCACTTACTACACGCATGGAAGCAGCACTGGACTGGGGGACTTGAAGGGGTATGGTCCCAAAAAGCTGCGCAGACCAATCAGGTCGCGCGCTGAACCATACTTCTTATTCTCTAATCTGTTTATTATGTAGACCCCGCGCTGTTGGTGCATGCGTCTGTCGACTTCGTCTTGTATCGAGTCTTACATTGAAATTGTTAGATCAGGGCGTATTATACGAGAAATAGGGTAGGTTTTAGATGTGATTGAGATAATTTCGTTTGAAGAGTGCCATTCCGTTTGAAGAGTGCCATTCCGTTTGAGGAGTGCGATTCCGTTTGAAGCATGCCATGCCACTTTCAAACGGAATAGCCTCACCCTATATATACCCCATGTGTCTAGTTCATTTGTAACTTTCCGGTCAGAGCAACGAAGTGCTGCCGAAGTGTTGTAAGGTTGTAAAACGTCATCAAATCAATCATACAACAGTTTATAGTATGAATCTTGCTGAATTGACCTCGATACGTTTGTTTCCGCCACTCGTATTGAGATAAACTCTTCTGATTGACTCGTTCGGGTCTGAAAACGATCCTACAAGTGGTATCAGAGCTCAGGAGGAAGAGTTCTTGCCAAATTCAGCTTGAATTTCTGTTTTCTACTCTCTTACTTCATATTTTTCAAAATTAATCAAGTTTTCACGGTTAAAAACGTCTGATTTTTACACATGATGTGCGTAACATTGTTTTAACAAACCCTAAAAAGTTTCAGAACTAAAATCGACCATTTGCTTGACCAATTGAACCAAAATATGATCGATTTTGATGATGTCAGCAGCCTTCAAACGTGATCAGAGGATTAATTCCGTTTGAAAGCAGCAACATTCCGTTTGAAATCGGGTATTCAGTTTGAAATTGCATGGTGATTACGTTTGAAACGTGTTCCGTTTGAGAATCTCGTTTGAGGACTGAATTCAGTTTGAACTGATTGGTTGATTACGTTTGAGGACCATTCCGTTTGAGAATTCAGTTTCAAAGCTGCAGTTTTGTTTGAAAGGGTCATCAACATAATCGATAATTCATCTGATTCATTATTTGAAATCAGTGCATTTGATCATAAACTGAATTGTCGGCTCATTAAAGTTGGCATGTGATTCTCGTGAATTGATAGATTCTTATAAACGGTCCAATCATCAATTGAGTAATATCACTTTTGTCGATTCATGAATTAACAGACAACAGTATTCTGATAATCAAGTTTGCACTGCTCAATAAAAGTAGCGGTCCAATTGTATTCAATTAAAGTGGTTTGTTAACAGATCCAAATTAATAGTTTGGCCCAATTTTATAACTGTGTAGTGATTTGGAGTTTTCGGCCCATGTGACTTGGATTAGTAAAATACACAAAGTTGAGTTCGGCCTAGTTGAATCAATTATTTTTTCGGCACATTCAAATCAGATCACACGTTTTGATTTCAGTTTGCAAAGTCATTTGAAAGGGTCAAGGTCGTGTGGTTTAGCCAGGTCATTGGAAAAGGTCGTTTGAATTTGATCCGGGTCATAGCAGTCCGCACAGTGTGTCAACCTTCAGTCCGCACAGAATATTCACCAGTTCGAGTACCAGTCTTATTCTGTTAATTGATAATTCTTTAAACTGATTGTGTTTTGTTTGTTTGTTTGTCAGGTGATACAGGTATTTCATGAGGTGAACCAGGTCGTTTGAAACTATCTGTTTGTGAATCTTTGAAAATTGAACAATGGACAACGAGTTCTATAATGCTTTTGCTAGTCCTATCACAATTACTCAGAATACTTTGCTTGAAAATGAAACCGGGACATCACAAAAACCGCCTAAGCTCTTGGATATTGATGATTACAATGGTTGGTCCGAACGTTTTGGTAACTGGGTTGAAGCTTATCATTTGGATGCATGGGAACACACTGAAGTTCCATATGAAAGGCCCACAAGGAATGGTATTCAGTTAACAATCAGAGATATGAGTCCTGAAGAGAAAAAGAAGTATAGAGATGAGAAATTGATGGTGAGTCTGCTTCAGCAAGCAATTAAAGAGGACATTTTGATTTTGCTTCAACATGATGGAAGTGCATATTCAATCTGGACTGAATTGGAAGCAAAGTTTATAGGAAGTGATGATATGCTCAAGAACAAGATGTCACTCATGAAGAAAGAATTTGATCTATTCCGTGGTTTGAAATCCGAAAACACCAAGCAGATTATTGAAAGATATTGTAACTTGGTGAGAAATATGACGAAGCTAGGCATAAAAAAGGATACTGATGAGCTGATTGAGAAACTTGCAGATGCATTACCACATGATACTTGGGGAGCATATCTGATGATGTTGAGAAACAATCAGAAAGAATATAAAAAGTTAACATTGGGAGAATTTATCAAACATTTGGAAGCTCAAGAGATGGAGCAGAGGAAGATCGCCAGGATGAAGAACTACGATGGAGAACAAGACATCGGCTTGTATTTCAAGAGTGGTGTTAGTGAAAAGACAAATTTTTCTCCAAAGGTTGAAACTGCTTATAATGCAAAAAGTTCTTCTGAAAGTGCATCTCAGGGATCAAGCAGCACAACAGGATTATCTTCATTTCCAACTTATGATCCACAGTTTTCTACAACAAAGAGTGACAAAGTTCTTCAATGCAACATTGCCTTAAAACTTGAGAATGATCAGAATTATACTGAGGAAGTTGCAAAGAGTCATATGTCTTTGTTAGTGACAGTGCTTGAATCTTATGGAGGCTTAGTTGCAGGAAGGATCGGGAATCCAATGCTCACTAAAGAGGATTACGATCAAATTGATGCCGAGGAAATGGAATTAATGGATATTAAATGGTGCATGGCTAGTGTGTTGAGACGGGATGAAAAGTTCAAACAAATCACAGGCAGAGATGATTTTCGCGAGGCACATGTTTCAACTTTAGGTTTTGATAAGTCTAAAGTTACTTGTTTTCGTTGCAGGGAAAAGGGGCATTTCAAGAGAGAGTGCACTAATCGTGAAGCTAGTGGAGCTCAAAATCCTTTCGGAAACAACGATTACTACAAGAAGGCGATTTATCATCAAGTCTCACAACAGCCATATCAACAACAACAGGCACCGCATCAAGCACAAACTGCACATGGAAGGAATGTGATTGAAGATTCTAAGAGAGTGTGTCTGGTTAATCAGGGCAAGGATGGTGGATTTAGCTGGGATAAATACATTCCAACAGAAAGTAAAGTGTGTTTGGCAGATCAAGATGATGAAAAATTGCCAGAAGGGTTCAGTTGGGATAATTTTTGCCCAGATAAAGAATTTATGGAAAAAGAGATTTTAAATGCTAAAGCTTTTGTTGCTAATGTTAGAGATGAATATTGGGCAGAAAAATACAGAAAAATGAGAGAAGCTGAAGAGGAAAAATGGAGAAAAATTGAAGAAGAGGAAGAGGAAGAAGAAAGGATAAAAGCTGAAGCTGAAAAAGAGAAGAGCTGAGATGTTTCAAGTGAGAAGAACAATCAAAGAAGTTCCAGAATTTGAGATCAAAGCTGATACTGAAGCAATCAAAGTTCCTGAAAAGTGTTTGAATTGTGATTCTTTGATCATGCAAAACAACGAGCTGCTACACAACATAAAAAGATTGAAAGAATCGTATGATATTTTGAACAGAGAAATTAACAAGTACACTGAGTCAAACAGTGAACAAGCCGTTGCATTGAATACACTCAAAGGAGCAAACATGAGACAGCTTGATGATGTTAATTTCTACACAGAGAAGTGTGCTGAGCTGGAATTGAAGTTGGCAACACAAAGAATAGAAACTGAAAGAGTCAACAATTTACTGAAAAGTTACTCATGTTCTACTTTTGTTGTTGACAGGATTTATCCAATTGTGGAAAGAATGAAGACTTTTGAAGAAGAGAAGACTTCGGAAGAAAAGAAGTCCGAGACAAAAGAAGAGGATGAAGTAGAAATTTCTGGTAAGAAATCAAGCGTTGTCTACAATCGATGTCCGCCCCCGGTCGAAAATGGATATTCGCCTCGAAATCCAAATTCCGAAAGAGTCAAAAAGGCAATTAACTTACAGTGGGAGTCAGGGTCGTCGGATAATTTGCCAGAAAATATTGATGTTACGTTCACATCGTCTGACACTGATCATGAGTCCGAGTTAATTAAACGTGTGATCGATCAGGTGTTAGATAAAGATGACATAGAGGAGTCAAAAACGGAGTCCAAATCTGAGTCAAAGTCTGAATCCGACAAGTCAAAGTCAACAATAAAAAAGGACAAACGGGTTTATGATAAGGAATTTTTGCTATCAAAATCTAATTTGAATGACGAATCGATCAAAGTAGCATATACTTTGAAAGATTCTAACAAATTATATTCTGATGAGGTTTTTCCAATAAGAAGTGTTAGAATTGAAATGATTAAAAAGGTTTTCAAAATTAAAGAAATTAATATTTCTGAAATAAAAGATTTAAATCTTTCTGGAAAACCTAAACAATACACTTCAAGAGATAAACAGAGAATTAACAAGAAAATGGGTTACAATTGTGGTTATAGTTTTCAAAAGAAACCAAACCATAATGGTAATGTCAAAAAGAAAGGTCTTGGATTTAATCAACCGAAAAATTATAAAAATGAAAAATTTTATAAACCAAAAACTGTGTTTGTTTCAGGAAAATCTTTAGAAGATGAGAAAGAGCAAGCGTTCAGAAAGCAGACAAATCAAGAATTCCTTGCAAAGAAGCAAGAGGACATGAAGAAGAGTATTGCTCAGAAGAAGACAGAGACGAGAACCTGTTTTCAGTGTAAAACAGTCGGTCATATTGCCAGAAATTGTCCAAAGGCAATACAAACAAAACAGGGAGTTTCTGGTAAATTGAAAGAAAAAGTTGTTGAGAAAACTGAACTTACAACCAGAAAATTTACAGGCTTTGAAAATTCAACCTTTGAGATTGGTGAATGTTCAAAGAATGTGGTAAAAAGAAAAGAAAATCTGAAAAATCAAAAATGGGTTGTTAAGGGTTCAGGAAACAGTTCTGGTGATGAATCTGATTCCACAAAATCAGAGGAGCCACGTGTTGAAGAAAGAATTGAAAAATCAGTTCCAAAAGTGGATGATGTGAATTTTCCAACTTTGCTGGCTGAAAATTTTAAGAAGAAAGTTGGAAAAGTTGAAATTTCAAATCAATTTTATTCTGATAAGAAAAAATTTGATGTTGAAAAGGCTTTCAACGGAACTGTGAAACACATTTTTGGAAAAATGGTCGATGGTAAGGCCAAAGGAGTTAAAGAATTCTATGCTTCCAAAATGAATGTTCACAAGTCTGTTGAAAGTAATGATGATAAAAAGGTTTTTGATGTTGAGAAGGCCTTTAACCCCACTGTGAAACACATTTTTTGTAAAATGATTGATCGAAAAGTCAAAGGGGTTAAAGAGTTCTACGAGAAGAAGAGGAAAGGTAAGAAACCGAGTGATGATGACTCGGTAACACCCAAGGCTGGTCAGGCTTGGGTGGATATTTTCTTTGAATAAAAACCTGACTTGCCGGAGTTCCCAGGTTGGTAAGAGTGGAACATGAATCGGCATCCTTATTTGTATTTGATTGTGTTTTACGTACAAGTGGTACAAGAGGTTGGTTTTTACATCGCGATTAATCAAGGTCATTAATTTGAACTTGATGTAATCTTCATATATTGGTTTTAAGACGATATGATGAACCACATCCCCGAACTTATAAGTGGTTTAAAATCAACACAACTTATTTTCCGGAAAAACCATTTGATTAAAACAAACTTAAGTGTTTTGAAATCACAATGGGAAAATAGTTTGTTGTGAGGGGGAGTTCTGATTGTTTATGCCAAGTGGCTGGCGATTTGAAGCGATTCGATATCAGTTGTCACGTTACCTGTACAGTTTGTTTTCAAATTTCCGTTAAATGTGTTTGAATTTTAGGGGGAGTAAGAAATTTTAGAAAATACAAAAACATTTGAAAATTTGAAAAAGACAAAAACATGATAAAATCAAAAATCAGTTTTGTTGTTAAAAAGAGGAAATGATAGTACATCAGTGGACTGTCACAGCATGCTAAAGAAATGGAAAGTCAAAATGTGATAAATGGTCTCACTAAAGATGTGACGATAGGTTCAGCTAGACTAGTAGATTTGCGATAACGATACAAACTTAAATGAAAAAGCCTAGTTATAGTGGGAAACATGGTTGAAAGCATAGTACTTAGTTTTGTCCTTCTTGATTGTGTGCTTACTCAGTAATCGCTGATTGTCGAAAGACATAAAACTGGTTAAGTTTGTGAACTTTCACAACTTTGCTAAAAAGTTGTTGTGATTGTGCATTTTATTTTGCAAAGATTTAAACTTGTTTTATTTCTTTATTTTGTTTAAGCATTGGACATCCTCTGCGTATACGTGAGTATTGACCTGGATGTTAGTGCCTAAACGTTCTGCTTTATTTTCTTTGGTGTTTCGTTTAAGCTTTCGATCACCTCTGCGTATACGGAAGTATCGACCTGGTGGTTAAAGCCTAAACAACTTCAACTTGTTTTATTTTTCTTATTTTGTTTAAACATTGGACTTTCTCTACGTATACGGAAGTATCGACCTGATTGTTAATGTTTAAACATTCTGCTTTGTTTTCGCACAAATCACAGTTGATAAAAGTTTAAAGACATTACTTGAGATAGTGTATTGCATGATGAGGGGATATGCTGAGATCGTGGGGTCCATAAGAACTTAGTGCAATCTTAATATATCTAATCGTATCAGTAAGCATCTTGAAAGTTTTAGATTGAGTTTAAGTGGACAACAATATCGTCAATCAATGTGAATCGTTTAGAACTTAAAATGTTTAAAGCTTAACGGTGTTGGTGATTTGTCTCAAAAACTGATATGATCCTCTTACACAAACTCAAAAAAACTTTGTCTGTAAATATTTCTTTACTGCATTTCATTACATTCAAAAAAAAAATTAGTGTGTTTTAGCATAAAATTTTGAAAAATACAAAAAGATTTTCGACAACTGATGTTGGAGAGCTAATTTTCAAAATTCCAAGTGCTAAGCTTGATGAACAGTTTTGGGAAAAAAATGAATGAAGAAGTTGTGTCTTTTCAAATGTTTATTAAAGATTAAATCATTTTTGAAATATACCTGCAAGTGGTTTCTAAATTTGCAAAATTTAAAATTTGTGAAACTTATTGTTGGGTAGAGATGTGTGCAGGTTAGCCAGGTTTCGACACCTGAGTTAGATGAATGCCAAGTTTCGATCTAATAACCTGTGGAAAATGAATTCCAGACTACGATCCCAGCTTAGTGAGAGGGGGAGTCTGAGGACATCAAGAAAGAGCTCAGAGCTAGGTTGAGATTCTGGAAGAAAGAGAAAGAGATTGATTGTGGATGCTTACAATGGAGAATATTTGAAGATAGCGAGCAGACTGATAAAGACTGAAGGTTTGACAACCGAAGACTCGACACTGAAGACTCGTCAACATTTGAGGGGGAGTCTGTTGGTGCATGCGTCTGTCGACTTCGTCTTGTATCGAGTCTTACATTGAAATTGTTAGATCAGGGCGTATTATACGAGAAATAGGGTAGGTTTTAGATGTGATTGAGCTAATTCCGTTTGAAGAGTGCCATTCCGTTTGAAGCATGCCATGCCACTTTCAAACGGAATAGCCTCACCCTATATATACCCCATGTGTCTAGTTCATTTGTAACTTTCCGGTCAGAGCAACGAAGTGCTGCCGAAGTGTTGTCAGGTTGTAAAACGTCATCAAATCAATCATACAACAGTTTATAGTGTGAATCTTGCTGAATTGACCTCGATACGTTTGTTTCCGCCACTTGTATTGAGATAAACTCTTCTGATTGACTCGTTCGGGTCTGAAAACGATCCTACACGCACGAGCTACTTAGTCAATACCTAAGCCGCGCACGAGGTCCAGGCAACGCATAACATCAGTTTTCACCCTTAGCATCCTGAATAAGGGCCCTCAACCCCTGAGCCTTATGCCGACTACTTGGACACACACCAAGGGTCGCTCGAGGGTAGCGGCGCAGGGCCAATTCAGGAAGCATCAAAGGTACAAGTGGCATAAAAGCGAGCCAATCGGCGTCCAGCAGGCTGTACCCTATCGTCCTCCACAATTGGCAATCGTGCAGGAGACAAAAGGTACACAAGGATGCCTATGTGGCACCAATCAGTGGGCGGTGACAACTGCCCCATGATCTCCACTCACCTGCTGATATCAGAAGGACAATAGGGCCGACAACCCGGACAAGTGGCTCCAATCAAGGTGCGCCAACACCGAAGATCTTCTAGAAGCCACTAACGGTCAACACCAGAGACACAAAGAGGATATCCCTTGTTGTCACCTTCCGGCCCAAGGCCCATCAGCCCATCTCCTCCTACACCACTCTGGCTATAAATAGGGACCTTTATACACAATTTAAACATTCCGTTCTCTCTACTCTCACTCTTAACACACACTTATTTTCCTCAAAGCAGTTACTTATTCTCACGTCAGAGAGTGGTTAAGAGGGAAACCCCCATATTCCCCTCTTAATGAGCTTAACGGTGTTACTGTTTTGCAGGAAGGAAAACACGCGAGCTCAGGAAGGATTAAGAAGATTAACCCTCATGCTTGAAACATAAACCCAACTAATAACCTTAAAATTAGTTCTGTGTTTCTTCACCTATCATTTGGTATCAATTCCAGAGCGATCCGTTTTGACTTATACTTCTACATTCATATCAACCAATTTCAAGAAAAAAAAATCGTTCCATTGCATCTCCATTTCAAATTCCAAATTTCCTACAAAAAAAAATCACAACATTAGTATTTTACCATTTTAATTGTTGTCTAGGTGTGAGTGTTAATACTAAAGGTTTGGTTGCTACTCTTGTTGTCGTATGGAGTATAGCTCTTCAACAATATTATGTGCATCAACTTCATTGGAAGGTTATATCCATTTTCTTCACACAAAATCTTCATATATTTTAATGGTAGACCCTCTAAATATTATATATCCATCATCTTCCAAGTCACTGTATACAATTTGTCTCCTCTTTTTGAACCTTCCATGCATAAAAAGGGGTGATCACTTAAAGTGTTGATATATATATATATATATATATATATATATAATATATACCTTTATATTTCATATTCAATTAAATATGTTTTTATTTGTTTTTTAATCTTTTTCTTTATGTTTTGGTTTCATGTTATAACTGAGCTTCATGGGCTTCTTGGTCTCGTTTTGAGTTGAAATGGGCTTGCTGTTGATTGGGCTTAGAGCATAGACTTATTGATGCGCATGGGGTTGAAGTATTCAGATGGCCCTGTCTTATAAAGGGGTGTTGGTGCATTGGGATTCCTCATTCACAATCGCTTCTCATCTCTGCTCATTCTCTCTCTCTCTCTAGAATCTTCATAACTAGGGTTTTCTACAGTTTGTGGTTCGAGAGTTGGTGATCACTTTGATCATCTTTAGAAGTAGATCATCATGTTGATGATCTACATAGGCTGAGAGTTTACTGAATCTTGTATCTCTTGATTCTTGTCGGTAATCTGTGTCGACTGTCTTTGTATTTTGATTGAAGTCAATCTGTGCCGACTTGTGGCTTAATAAAATGATTACTATTCTTGATATCGTGTTCTTGACATGGTATCAGAGCACTAGGTGCTCTTGGGGTTATCTTTTTCCGCTGTGATTTTGTTGGACCGGTTTGCGACCCTGAAAAGTCAGTTAAGGCAGTTCATCTTTGTGTACAAAGGCGGAATCAGTGTATACAAAGTAACAACAGCTTTTCTCTTTCAAATTCTTCTCTATTGATGCTTTTTTAATACAATTTGACAGAGTTTCGACACCACAAGCATGTATAGGTTTCGCTCCAAAGGTTACAGAATGAGATCACACATCAGATATATATAGTTGACTGATTTCGCTTATATGGCAGTCCATATAAGCGAAACCCCATGTGATCCATATAAGCGAAATCACCAGGTTTCCATATGAGCGAAACCCCTTGGATACCCTTGGAGCGAAATCACCAACAACTATGTACACATAAGCGAAATTAACAATATCAAACCCTAATTTGATTTTCAAGCTCCAATCTTGACTATCTTGACCTAAGACTTAATGCAGACGAAGTCAACAGACATTCCGTGCACCAACAGACTCCCCCTTGGATGTTGACGAAGTCTTCAGCTCCGAGTCTTCAGTCTTGGTCATTTTGCCTTCTCATTCAGATTGTAACATTGTAAGCATCCATTAATCTTTCTTTTTGATCAGCTTCTTTCTTTGACTCTTACACCAGGATCTCATCACTGGTTCTATCATCAACAGCTTTATCATCAGCAGGCTCCCCCTTTCGTCAAGCTTCCGTGCTTTTAGGGATCGACACCTAGCTTTCAATCTACAAGCTTCTCCTAACTTTCAGCTTGTCTTCAGACTCCCCCTTAGATTCTGCTCTCGGGATCGTAGTCTGGAATTTTCCTGTAATCACTCATACAACTATAAGTAACAACATTTTAAACTTCCAGATATTGTAATCTAACAATTCAATCTCCTCAAAATCACTTCTCATAAATTTGCAGTTTCATCGAATCGTATCGGAAACTAGCTCTATAACAATATAAGCATCCAAATCCCCCACAGTTAATCATCCAAGTCCAACTTAATGACCTTGGAGATATAACAAACTGTTTTTGAATTGTTTAAAAATAAATTCAAGTTTCAAATTAATGAACTTGTTTTATTCTCAGAAACACAATCAGCTTACTTAGATTTTGAAACTCAGCATCTTAGACATTGGTTGTCGAAAATAAAGCAGAAATCAAAATCTTTTTGTATTTTCTGAAAATATAAAGAAAGAAAAAAAATATGTACAAACATATTTACAGACAATATTTTTGTTTGAGTATGCGTCAGAGGATCATATCAGTTTTTGACAAGTCACAAGTACCGTTGAGCTTCTTTACACATTAAGAATTAAACAATTCACTTAGATTGTCGATATACTGGTCCACTTAAATTTTCATACAAATTTCAACTGATTCAGGATACGAATTAGGTATTTTAAGAACTTAAACCCATTCATGTGTCCCACCTCTTGAATATACTCCCGTATCCAGATCCCAATATTCAGTCTTACAAGTAATTATAACACAAATGATATCTGTAAGGGGTTAATAAATTATGAAGAATCATGAGAGCTCAGGTCAGAACTACCGTTCAGCAGAGAGATCATGACTCAACTTGGGTGTGTCCCCTTTAGAGGATCTTTTTTACAACAGCATTGCTAAGCAATTTTATTGTCTTATCATATATGCTGAGGGTGATGCTGTGTTTCAAGCATTTGCAGAAAGTATTATTCGGGGACTAGGTCAGAACTTCCATTCAGCAGAAGTCCCGGAATAATACCCCAGATATCACTGAGTATAAAGACTTAGTATATCAGAAAAAGGGACCTTTCAAACGAGATTTCAGGGGTTACCTATATATCCAAGTAGTGTTCCCCACGAAATAAGCAAGTTTGAATTTAGGTTTATATCCCGAAAAAGTTTACTAAGTGTATAAAAACCTATCGACATATCATCAGTGAGACTGTTTAACGCTATATAATCATTACAATTCTTTAGCATACTGTAACTGTCTACTGATGTACTATCATTTCCTCTTTTTACGCAAAAACTCAATTTTTGAATTTTATCATGTTTTTGTCTTTTTCAAATTTTCAAATTTTTTTGTATTTTCTGACAATTTTTCTCCCCCTAAAATGCAAAATCATTAAAAATTGAACAACACAATACTGATAGCTTTGTCTCGCCATCCATTTTCTGCTTAAAGTGCTCTGATTTGCAGAAAATATACATACCCCCATGATTTACAACACATTGATATTTTACAGTTTGAAAACCGTTTTTCAATCTGATGAAAGTAATCATGTTTGTTCGGTCGTGAGGGTTTCGGCGTATTCAATCAACATACATTCAAAACAATATTAAAGACAACATATTTTTGGTTTTTCAAATTTTAACAAACTAAAAACATATTTTTGTTTTTAAAATTTTTTTCAATTTTTAGGATTTTGAAAATATTGTTTCTTTATGTACAGAAATTGATAAACTCCCTGTTTAACCAAACCAGGGTTCTGCAACCTCTTCCTGTGCCAGGCTGCTCCAACTACCATTCTCACAATCTTCAGCTTCGTTGAGAACCTGCACATTCAAACTTTATCAATCATTTGAACAATTTAGCCCAGGTCTGTTGGACCTTAGGCATTTCAACACAATAATGTTCATTTAATTTCGGAAACTCTTTGTCATTTAAAACTTTTTCAGCGTTGACTTCAACTTTCTCATCTTTTTTCGACGTCACTTGTTTCTTAGCACTCCACATTTGACCTTCCGGAGTACCTCTTTTGTAAAAGTTTGTCTCTTTTTGAACCTTTTGATTTTGAATAACATTTTTAGGTTTCCAAAACTCTTGAGGTTTTGTCATATCAACAGATGTTCTCCAACTCTGTGTTGTTCTGAATCTGGGTGTGTGAGAATTCCAGGTCTGTCTTGAATCGAACCTTTTCGGGTTTGATTTCCAATTTTGATTTGAAGCAAACTTGTTTGTATTGTACCTCCAAGTTTGTTTAGAATCAAATCTGGTTAACCTTTGTTTCACATTCTCAGATTGTTGTTTTTCAACATCAACAGGCTTTGGATTTGGACACTTTCGAGCAACATGTCCAATTTGATCACATTTAAAACACACTTTCTTTGAAACATCCTTGGCCTGTTGTTGTTTCTTTTTCATAGCATCAAACTCCTCATTAGACTGTTGTCCAAATTTGAGTTTTTCCTCTTCTTTCAAACTTTTTCCTTGAATAAAATTCATCTTTTGTTGCAAATTTGGTCTTTTACTTTGATTCCAATTCCGTTTCTTTTTATAACCCAAACCAGCCTTCATGTTTTTCTTCTTAAAACCAGGTTTGTTATAAAAAGATTTATGACCTTTACCAGCAAACTTTGAAATTTCCGACTTCTCAATCTCAACCATTTTGAAAACTTTATCAACCTTCTCTGAAATCACATTCTGAATCGGGAATACAACATCTAAGAATAGTTTGTCCGATCCAATCATGGAATAGACCAATCCCTTTGAATCATCATCCAAATTTTTCTCGGATTTTGTGTTTTTCAGATAACCATCATGAAAATTTCCTTCATCTTCATCCTGTGATTCAGACTTACCTTTTGTAGACTCATCTTTCAAAACGCTTTCAACAACCTTACTTACCACCTCTGAATCATTAGCATCATCAGATTTGGAGTAAGTCACATCGATACTTTCAGGTAACTGGTCAGCTATGTTCAAACCCTTTGCCACCTTTTCCTCATCATAAAAAGTATAATTGTTTCTCAATGGTGGTGGTACCTGATGAAACTCTGAACCAATACCCTTTTTGCAATTGTCAGTATCTTTGTCATCTGGTGTGATTTTGAAAATGCGTTCAAGAATGTATGAAGAGTTATGATAACTTTGAAGTTTTGTAACAACCTTTTCTTTTTCAGCCAAGACTTGTTTAAGATTAGCAATTTCATCAACACACTTGTTTAATTCAATTTGCTTTTCTTTAAACTTTCTTTCATACATTTCTTTAGTGACTAAAGTTTCAGACAATCTTTGATCAAAACTTTTGACTTGGCTTTTCAAAGTATCATAAGCTTCTTGTACTCTCTGACTCGACCACTTTAAAGAATCATACTGTTTTTGTAAATCTTGAAATTTAGATTCTTTTTCAACACAATCGACACATTTTGCTGAACACAGTTGTCTATAAACATCATTATCCTTTTCAAGACCTTGACATTTCTGTGTCAATTTTTCAACTTTTAGTTTCAAAATTTCTTCTTTTTCAATCATATCTTTACATTTTGTTGTGAAACCATTTTCAAGTTTAACTATGTCATTGTCTTTTGTTTTTATGATGTCATCTTTTTCAGTACAGGCTTTGCACATTTCTATGCAATTCCTGCATTTGTTTTCTTTTTCATCAACCAATTCAACATTCGATAGATCAGAAGATTTTCTAACCTCAGTCTCATTCAGCACCGGTTCTTCTGACTCAACTTTCTGATCTTCCTCCTTTTCTTCTTTCTGAGCTTCTTCATTCTTCTGTTCTTCTTCAGCTTTCTGTTCCTCTTCAGCAGCAATCTTCGCAACAGTCTTTACTTCTTCAATCATCTTCTTCAATTCTTCTTCTTTTCTCTTCTTCATCTCTGCCACCTTCGGTAGACTTGCTTCACAAATCTCTCTTATCTTCTTCTCCAAATCAGGCAAATATGCTTTATCAGATAACCTTCGTGTGTTGAAAGTAGCTTGCCTTGGAAGCAAATTTGTTACAGCTTTGAAATCCACTTTTGATGGGTCAGCAACTGGATTACCCCGTGGATCCATGTAACATTCCAACTCTTCATTCCATCTTTTTGCTCTCTGGGCTTCTTTGAATGGTTCGTTTAATTTTCCAATTTCCCATCTTGCATAGTCTGCTTTCCACCATCTATCAGGATCAGCATCAGCCACAAATGCATATCCAACTGCATCTTCTTTAGGGCAAACCTGACTCCAGTCGTAATCTTCATCGTCATATATAACTGCAAGAGCCCTTGATTTTTCTTCAGGCTGTTTCAATCTTGGAGGCTCAGACTTGTTCTGATGGTAGATCGCTTTCTTGTAATAGTCTTCGTTGAACGGATTTTCAGAATCATCAGCATACGCATTTCTACACTCGCTCTTAAAGTGACCTTTTTGTTTACATTTGAAACATGTCACCTTTGATTTATCAAATCCCAGTTTGGTAGATGGTCCACCAATTGACTTTCTCCCCGTGTCGCTGTGCCCGACGAACAGCACTGGCCATGCACCATCTTATATCCATTAGTTCCATCTCCTCGGGGTCTAATTGATCATAATCTTCTTTCGTCAAGTTGGTGTTGCCAATCTTCCCTGCAACGAGGCTTTCATATGATTCAAGTACAGATGCCAAGAAAACCATCTGTTGTTTTGCCGACTCTTCGCTAAAATTCTGCCCATTCTTCAGATCCACTACGATATTACACTGAAACAAATTCTTGGAAGCAGATTGACTTGAAGTGTTTGAAGAAGATCCACTGTGAAAACCACTGTGAAGACTTTCATTGTTCACTGAACTTGAACTTTCTGCAGAAAACGCTGTTCTTGGAGACCCAGCCTGTGGTATATTTCCTCTGTAGTAAAGTTCTACATTCTGTTGATAAGCCGGATTGTTGACTTTAGATCTCTTTATCTCCAATTCATGACTTTCAAGTCTTTCGATCAGCAAATCCACTTTTAAATCTTCAGGCTTGATTGTGTTTTTCAACATTAGAGCGAAGTATTGCCACTCTTGATCATTTGGCAATGAGTCAAACAATTTATCCACTAGCTCCTCTTCAGAATATTTGATTTCATGTCTGGTCAGCTCCAATTTCAGATGTCCAAATCTCTTGATCATTTTACAAACAGATTCATTTTTCATACAACTGAATAGATCAAACTCTTTATGCAACAATTTCTTTTTATTTTTAACAATTTCATTACTTCCTACACACTTTCTCCCTAACGCTTCCCACAAATTCTTTGAAGTTTTCTCTTGTTCAAGTAACGAGATAATATCCTCTCTCACTGACTGTTTGATAAATGTGATCATTTTATATTCAGCCACAACATTTTTTATGTCTATGTCTGTGAAATCCTTTGGATCTATTAACTCTCCTCCCTCTTTTACTGGTTCAATGTATCCATTTGTCAGTTTTAACCAGCTTTCAGGAGCAAAAGCTTTTACCCAACCCTCAAATCTGTTTTTCCACCAGTTATAATCTTCAACTTTCATTAGCTTTGGTGGCTTCTGTTGGCTTCCATACATGTTCTCAAACTTCAAGTTCTCCGAAATCTCTCTTGAATATTCTCTCATCTCAGATCTTCTATCTGACGATTCGGAAGTGAACGCGTTGTAAAATGTGTTGTAGAACTCTTCACCGTTGCTTGACATCTTCAATTACCTAAAAACAAACACATTCTATCAATTAAAACAATATCAAATAATCTGAAATACACTGACACTTGGTTGTCGTGAAATAATCTTGACTCGAAAAAGTTCACTATCGAGCGAAATATGACACTATGAGCGAAATAGCACACAAGGTACACTAGAACGAAATCAGGTTCCTTATCTGAATGACTGATAAGCGAAATCAAATTTGATGACACAAAAGCGAAATAGCAGTATGTCCACAAAAGCGAAATATCAATATGCCAAATAAGCGAAACTAGAATTGACAGATAAGCGAAATAGTATTTGACAAATAAGCGAAAGCAGATTTGTCCATATAAGCGAAACTGACTAGTCCGTATGAGCGAAATGTCCGTAAGAGCGAAACTAGGTTATGTCACAAAAGCGAAATCAGTCTGAATGTGTCCTTATGAGCGAAATCAGTAAAGTCCTTCGATGTCCGAAAAAGTGAAACCCTATTTTTAACTGATTTTTACCATTTTTAAGCCGTGTTTTAACCTGAATCTTTCTAGGGTTTGTTAATTGTATGTTTTACACGTTATACTCAAAAATCAGACCATTTCAACCGTAGGAACCAGTTCAAATCGAAAAAGTATGAAAGAAAGTGAGTAGAAATGCGAGAATCGTGTAGAATCAAGCTGTAGTAGTATGAACTCCTCGTCCTGAAGCTCTGATACCACTTGTTGGACCGGTTTGCGACCCTGAAAAGTCAGTTAAGGCAGTTCATCTTTGTGTACAAAGGCGGAATCAGTGTATACAAAGTAACAACAGCTTTTCTCTTTCAAATTCTTCTCTATTGATGCTTTTTTAATACAATTTGACAGAGTTTCGACACCACAAGCATGTATAGGTTTCGCTCCAAAGGTTACAGAATGAGATCACACATCAGATATATATAGTTGACTGATTTCGCTTATATGGCAGTCCATATAAGCGAAACCCCATGTGATCCATATAAGCGAAATCACCAGGTTTCCATATGAGCGAAACCCCTTGGATACCCTTGGAGTGAAATCACCAACAACTATCTACACATAAGCGAAATTAACAATATCAAACCCTAATTTGATTTTCAAGCTCCAATCTTGACTATCTTGACCTAAGACTTAATGCAGACGAAGTCAACAGACATTCCGTGCACCAACAGATTTAAGGGTTTGATCTTCCAGATCTGGTTAGATTTGGGTTGATTGTTGACGATCTTTGGAGTCTTGGTGGTTCCTGTGCTTCTGCCGATTCCAGATCATGTACTTCTGGTTTTCTTGGAGTTTGTGCTTAACAAGAGGACTGAAACCCTAATTTCTAGGGTTTTCTTGTATCTTTGAAGGGGTTCTCATTGGTCACTTTTATAGGGCAAACCAACAGAACTTGATTGTTTGTCTTCCAATCGGGTGCTTGTAACCCCAAGTGAAGGTTACAAGTCTGATTTGCTGGAGTTATATGCACCCACTGTGAGATCGTTCTATCCCTTTCTTGTTTATTTTTTTATTTTTAGCATCACTGAGTCTGTTCGTCTAGGCATATTGTTACCGGGTTAGTCAGACCGACTTGATCTTTGGGACACAGAGAGGGTAACTCTGTTGCATTTAGTTGTTTGTGTTTTTTTTCCTTCCTGTGTTTTTTTTTTTTTTTTTTTGGTCTTTTGTGTTGTGTCTTGGTGTGTGGTTCCCTTGACATAGTTTCCGGAGGCACCTTTGAGTAACGAACCTCTAATCTGACTCACTGTCTTGGCTTCGCCATGTGTGAACTTGTGATTGTTTGTCTTTTCTTTACTGATTTGTTGGTATTATCAAGACTGATAAGGGTAGTGATTCGCTTGTTACTTCTACTAGTGGCACGCTTGTTAGTAAGATTGATGCTGGTGATCCATTATATCTTCATCCTAGTGATTCTGCTAACTTAACTATTGTTAATATAAAACTGAAAGGCACTGACAATTACATTGTTTGGGCTAATGCTATGAATCTTGCTTTACAAATAAAAAATAAACTTGGATTCATTGATGGTTCTTGTGTTAGGTCTACTACTGATGAAGTATAAGGAAAACAGTGGGTTAGATGTAACTCAATTGTTCTTACATGGATTTTGAATTCAGTGTCTAAGGAATCATATTTGGGTCATGTGTATTCTAAGTTAGCTTCTGTTGTGTGGAAAGAATTAAAGTAAACATATGATAAAGTAGATGGATCTATGGTCTTTAATTTGTATCAAAAGATTAATTCTTTTTCTAAAAAAGGCATGCTTGTTTCTGAGTATTATCATAAGTTGAATTGCATGTGAAAACAATTAGATCAAAACCTGTCACTCCCTACTTGTACTTGTGATGCATCCAAACAGTTTAATGATTTTAATCATCTGATTAAACTGATGCAGTTCTTAATGGGTCTTGACAGTACATACCAGTCTGTGAGAACTTCTTTGTTAACTAGGGAAGTTCTTCCTTAAGTGAAGGATGCTTTCTCTGTCATTTCTAGAGAAGAGTCTCACAGAAATACAAACAATATTTCTGAAAAGGTTACTAATAATCCAGTTGGTTTTTGTCACGACCCCCGACCCCACCCTGGACGGAATCGGGAGCCGCGAGCAGCCAAGTGGTACCGGTGGTTATTTAGAAAAGTAGTGCAGCGGAAATTTCGTCAGAACCGTGAGTTAGGAAAAATATCAGAGTTTAGAAAACACTGGATTTTTATTTATTAAATAGATGGGATAAAACCATGTTTCAAAAGGTAGCTTTAATATAGGATAAATTCGAATACATAAAACAACTTTTCGTAATTTAATTTAATTGATAAAATAAGCCACTTCTGTAAGCCTTGTTGGTGCCGCATCCAACTCTAATTCCTGATCTATTGTAATTACCTGAAACGTGTTTTAAAAAGATTTGGTCAGCAGGAAATACTCATTCAGATTTTATAAAATGACCCTTAGTTATAAATTACAGCATAAGAGCGATTACAATGGCTTTTACTTTATTTTTATCTGGCGTCGTGTCACCTGGTGACGATGGTCATACCACTATTGGGTCTTTCCCCAAGTAGTGACGTTTATCACTGTTAGGATTTATTAGCCTAACCCGTGAGAAACTAGTAATGTGCACAATACCCCACTAGCCAGTGATTCAAGATAACCACGACTTAATCCCTGTAATTATAACTTTTGAAAATGGAGTATTGTAAAATATTGTTGATAAAAAGAGAATGACTCACATTGCAAATTTATACGGGCAGAGCTTAGCCTACTGATTAGCCTTGTAACCTAATTTAAATAATAATGCACACGAACTAGGTTAGTAACTGATACAGCATTTACGATAACTCACGAGATTAAAACCTTCACGACGAATGACAAAGTGCAACACTTAAACATCCATCGGATTCGCAACGAATGACAGAGTATACCCCGAGTTTGGGTGGTACTCAAACATCCTGTCGGATTCACGACTAATGACAAAGTATAGCACTTAAACATCCTGTCGGATAGTTTCATTCGATCGGATATTGAATCGTAGCAGCGATCGAGTTAATACCCGGTATCGTAGCAGCGCCTCACTACGCTAATTTGTGATTTTGAGCTGTATAACTTCGTTTTTATTCAAAAATTTCGGCACGGAATGAAAGCTCCTGGTCGAATATATTTATAGCAGAAAATTGAGGTTCACGCGGCCCGCGTAAGCCCCTTCTTCATCTTTACGCGGCCCGCGAGGACACCTAGTCTATGTGTAGGCTTGCTGGGTCATGAGTAGGTGTGCCACGTGGATGACACGTAGCCCCGGATGCTTATCCGGTCAACTCTCAAGTTGACGCGGCCAGCGTGACCTTCCGCCTTTTCTTTACGCGGCCCGCGAGAAGACCAAACATCTTGATTCCTTGATTTTTGATATGGATTGGGGTTTCAGGGGTCCGGGTTTTTACTTATGGGTCGGTTTGGAACATTTTTGAATATAATTATATCATAAAAGGGGAATAAAATGGTGAGAAAAGAGAATGGACTCACTTTGTAACTTTAGGGTTTAACTAGAAAGCCTCCTGGTATAAATCTTGGGTATAACTTCTGAGCTATTTTAAAATATATATATATATAGGGCTTGGCTATACAAGAAACCCCATCTTTTTTAAAAAACCTTGGAAACCCAATGTGAGCCATTGATTATATCTCATCTAACTTGATCAATGGCTCTTATTATTTTGGTAAGATTTATAATTAAAAGAAATAGTATAATATACATTTGAAAGTCTGGAAGGGCATTTTAGGTAGAACAAAACCCACTTTTTGGCATTGAAAATGACAAAACCCACTTGTGTCATCATCTCTCTCCTCTTTCTTCTAGTCAAATCTATTAATAAACTATTATCTCTCTCCTCTTTCTTCATCATGTGAAAAGAAGAAAGCTTCATGGTCTTCAATGGTGATCCTTCAATGGTGATCTTCATTTGAAGATAATTTCAGCATCATGTGGTCTGAAAAAATCACAAAGACACACGCACGAGTGTGTGTGTGAGAAAAGCGATGGTGGTTGCAGATCTGGTGGTTTGTGGAAGGTGGTGACTGGTTCATTCTGCGGTGTTGGTGGTTGATAGCGGCGACAGTGGGTGGTTGAACACACATACAGACGACTCGGGTCAGATTCATGTTCAGGTTCGATTCTAATTTAGTTCGGGATTCACTCCAGATTTATTTTCGGTCGTTCACAACTTTTCGGTCGGTACATGATTGTCTTTGAGTTCCATACATCCTTGTAATTTTTAGCTGAGTATTTGTTTGAATTGCTGTTTGTTTGATTGATTTTAGGATGTGTATCTTGTTTCCTTACATTTCGTGAATCTTGGATATGGGTATATGTATATATATATAGCTGTGAACTGTTTGGATGGATTATGCTTGAAAAATGTTGATTGTTAACTATATAGGGATTTTACAGAAATAATGATATACGGTTACCGATTTGTTTGTTTATGTATACATAAGGTCTGAAAAATTATTGAAACTGTTGGAATAATTGTTACAGAAATAATGATATAAGGTTGACAATTTTGTTAGTTTGGTTGCTGGTTTAGGCTTTTGATCTGAACAGTAAGTGTTTTTTTTGTTGGGTTGTTTGATTTACAGAAACAGACCCATAACATGTGTTAAGCACCTGTTAGAATAATATATAACGTGTGTTGATTTACAGAAACAGATCCATAAAGATATTCAATTGACAAGCTGGATGGATGTAGGCGACGTTAATGCGGGGACATTGAATAAGTCAAATCTTTTGGGAAAGAAGTTTTCGTTCGTTTATAACATGTATTAGTGGTTCATGCTGTAACAGATCCATAAAGAAGTTTTCATGCTGTAACAAGTTTTCGTTCGTTTATAACATGTTTTGCACATTTTGGAATGTATAACATGTGTTAAGCCTCTGTTATAATCTTTTTGTAACCTGACATATATTCATGTATAAGCTAGTGGTTTACAAAACACCATGATGTGTATATACTGATCTAACATGTGTTACAATTTGTCTGTTCGAAACATGTAATTGATTAACATGTGACAAAGGGTGAAACATGTAATTGATTAACACCGTATACCTGGGATAACATGTGTTAAGCCTCTATTATAATCTTAGTTTAACCCAACATGGTGTCATGTATAAGCTAGTGGTTTCCAAAACACCATGATTTGTATATACATACTGTAACATGTGTTACGCGCCTGACATGTATAACGTGTGTTAAGCCTCTATTATAATGTGTGTTAAGACTTCCAGCATGAATGCATAAACTCCAATAGTAACTTAATAACAACATAGTATACCTGATATAACGTGTGTTAAGACTTTCAGAATGTGTTAAGTCCATACCGTTTTAACATCATGTACTAGACAAAACAATAAGAGTCTCACATTACATATTACTAGTAAACGAAAATACATAACACTAAGAAAATGGCGGAGCTTCCTTTGACAGTCTGCCTTAGCTTTTCAGCGGCTACCTTTGCTGCCTTAGCTTTTCAGCGGCTACCCTTGCTTTATTGTTTAGGTCGGTCTTGAAACGGTTTGTAAACATGTGGGTGTGCGTATGCCAGGGAAGTTATAAAAATGTGTTTTCATGTCACACGTAACACGTGTTACTTTTGAACACAAAAATAAAAACCTGCAAATTAATCTTACGGGCGCCTCCACCATTATAATCTTGTTGTAACCCGACTTGTATTCATGTGTATGAAAGTGGTTTGCAAAACACTATGATGTGCATATACTGATAAAAATGTGTTAACCCTCTGCTATAATCTTGGTTTAACCTAACATGGTGTCATGTATAAGCTATTGGTTTCCAAAACACCATGATGTGTATATACATACTATAACATGTGTTAAAGCGACTGAAATGTGTAACGTGTGTTAAGCATCTATTATAACGTGTGTAAAGACTTCCATAATGGATGAATAACTCCAATAGTAACTTAATAACAAAATAGTAAACCTGATATAACGCGTGTTAAGCCTCTATTATAATATGTGTTAAGACTTCCAGAATGGATGCATAAACTTCAATAGTAACTGTAACAGTAGAGGTACAAATACGGGCGCCTCCACCATTGTAATCTTGTTGTAACCCGACTTATATTCATGTGTATGAAAGTGGTTTGCAAAACACTATAATGTGCATATACTGATCGTAACGCGTGTACAAGTTAATATGGAACATACAAGTTAATATCGTAACACCGTATACCTGGGATAAAAATGTGTTAACCCTCTGTTATAATCTTGGTTTAACCTAACATGGTGTCATGTATAAGCTATTGGTTTCCGAAACACCATGATGTGTATATACATACTGTTACATGTGTTAAGCGACTGAAATGTATAACGTGTGTTAAGCATCTATTATAACGTGTGTAAAGACTTCCATAATGGATGAATAAACTCCAATAGTAACTTAATAACAACAGAGTAAACCTGATATAACGTGTGTTAAGCCTCTATTATAACATGTGTTAAGACTTCCAGAATGGATGCATAAACTTCAATAGTAACTGTAACAGTAGATGTACAAATACGGGCGCCTCCACCATTGTAATCTTGTTGTAACCCGGCTTATATTCATGTGTATGAAAGTGGTTTGCAAAGCACTATGATGTGCATATACTGATCGTAACACGTGTACAAGTTAATATGGAACATACAAGTTAATATCGTAACACCGTATACCTGGGATAAAAATGTGTTAACCCTCTGTTATAATCTTGGTTTAACATAACATGGTGTCATGTATAAGCTATTGGTTTCCAAAACACCATGATGTGTATATACATACTATAACATGTGTTAAAGCGACTGAAATGTGTAACGTGTGTTAAGCATCTATTATAACGTGTGTAAAGACTTCCATAATGGATGAATAAACTCCAATAGTAACTTAATAACAACAGAGTAAACCTGATATAACGTGTGTTAAGCCTCTATTATAACATGTGTTAAGACTTCCAGAATGGATGCATAAACTTCAATAGTAACTGTAACATTAGAGGTACAAATACGGGCGCCTCCACCATTGTAATATTGTTGTAACCCGACTTATATTCATGGATGAAGAAACTCCAATATTAACTTAATAACAACAGAGTAAACCTGATATAACGTGTGTTAAGCCTCTATTATAACATGTGTTAAGACTTCCAGAATGGATACATAAACTTCAATAGTAACTGTAACAGTAGAGGTACAAATACGGGCGCCTCCAATAGAAAATGTGTTAAGTCTAGACCGTTTTAACATCGTGTACTAGAGAAAACAAGAAGAGTCTCACATTACATATTACTAGTAAACAAAAATACATAGCACTAACACGTGTTACGTTGTACATGGGTTTCATTTCACATGTAACACATGCATGTCCTGAAGTTCAACTATAACACGTGTTAGTTGTGTTGTGCTATAACATAAACATGGTTATGATCCTTAAGCATCTGATCCACGTTTGACGAAACCAACGCTCCCGAGAATTGGATCTTGTTTCCCTTGCATCCATCACCATCCTAATAACAAAAATATAAGATAACCGTTAAGTCGTTAACCAGAGATAACTATTAACTATTTATTATACTTAGTGTTCGTGTTTCAAAACCAATATTCTATAATCGGCAGAAAAGAAAAAAGGTGAAATGGGTAAAATGAAATTGAACGATTCAAACTATTCAAGCATGTAAGGTATAATATGAAACCGGCCATTTATGTACTTGAAATTTCCAAAAAGTTACATTTATGCGCTCCTTTATAACACATGTTAGAGGTTCATGCTATAGGATAACACTCTGCTGTAACCTGATAGGTTTTGCAGGCCTAACATGTGTTAAGCTTTCCGTTCGAATGATATATAACACGTATGATCTCTTTGAAACCCTTTGTTACACATCTCACACACAAATCTGTTTGTTGCCATTAATGTCTTGGGTGATAAGGATATCACTTCTGCTTCTGGATCTACAATTTTTACAATTTATTTTTAAGTTTAATAAAGACAGAAACTGTATCAATTGTCATTTCGTAATTTCATAATTTATTATTACTTTTTTTATAAATATGTTTTTGATTTAAGAGTTACAAAGTACAAATATCCACCGGCAAAACCCATGAAAAAAGATTAAAGATTTAACCATTTTCAACCTGGGGTCACCTGCTAGTACATTCATGGTAGACTTTCTTTGAAAAAACATATTTTTCATTTAGAAAATAATGAAAAATTGAAAACCCACCATTTTTTGGAGGGGCAGTGGTGGCACATCATCTTCATCCATCACTTCCTGCATATCGATTTCCCAAATCGTCATCAACACAACCTGCAATTTGACACTTCTTCAATTAAAAACTTGAACCTCAAATCTCCACCTCTATGGTTTTATCCTTTTCCTCTTCTTCAATATGAACCGACGACATTAACTCGGAGGTTGGTGGATTTGTCTCCATGGACATTAATGGAGAAAAGGATGATATGGAGGTAAGTATATACAGAATCTTCGAATGCAACAGCTGAACATTGCCATGCAGTATATTTGGATTATTCCATTAAAAAAAATGTCAACTAACAAAAAAAAAACATAGATTCGAGATACTTAAGTTAGATAAAGAGACAGCCCTAAAGAGACAAACCTTGAGCATTTAATTCTTCATCAGTTTGAGAGTCAGTGCTAAGGAACATGTTGGGGAAACTATGGACCGGCGACATTAACTCGGAGGTTGGTGGAATTGTCTCCATAGACATTAATGGAGAAAGCATAATTTGGAGGAGAAGATGATAATGGAGCTTTCTGTTAATGAAGATATAAAATAGGGCATATAAAATAAACTGAAATATTGTAAATGAAAAATGGGGTGAGTTGTTTTTTGAAATGAGTTGATGGGCATTAAATGATGATGTCAGATCAAATTGGGAAACTAAACTTGGGTTGGGAAATTACTAATATAACCTTGAAAGCAAAATGGATTATGAAGGTTCTCAGGCCACGTGGCTAAATCTAAGCCACAAGTGGGGTTTGCTAAGTTTTCTAAAAAAATGGGGTTTCTTGTAGAGCATTATCCTATATATATATATATATATATTTGTACTTGTGTTAAGTATAGTACCCCTAATTCAACCTTATCCCATGTCACGAGACAGAACCCCTAATGAACTTAGTCAGGCAGAGCCTTGACATGTGTTATGGGCTCAGGATCAATCGGAAAGGGTAGCGGTGATCGGGAGTTAAAATACTTAAAACGGGCATGGCTTTATTATTATTACTAAAGATATATATATATATATATATATATATATATATATATATGAATATAAATAGAGGGGGGCGAAAGAAAGAGTAGAAAATATTCAGGAGTGTATCTACCTATTTATACTACTTCCAAGAATATTGAGGCTACCCATAGCTTTATGTAAGTTGCATGCATTCAGACACGTCCATCATTTCAAATTGATGAGTTTTTCAATTTTAATTTATTTTATTCTTTCGATGACACGTACACCCACACATTTTCCAATAATAGTTTTGATTTTATTATTATATTATTAACATATATATCGCCCACGTCTTCATATTATTTATTATTATATTTAATTTATATATTATAATTAATTCAACTGTTTCACTTATTTGGCGTTTATAACTTCTAAAATATAACGTTGTATAAAACAATAAATATGTCTTTAGAAAGAGAATAATCTCATCTATATTTTGAACCAAGTTTCATTAAAAAACAGAGTAGGTTCAAATATAATGTATTTTTATAATTTAATTATTAGACGGTCACTATGCCCGTCTAGGTACTTCATATTTCTTACAGTCAACTTACCCGTAATTTACCCGTCTAATTATATGAGTTTTTATATACTTTTATTTTATTAGAAAGGTCACCCATATACAGGCCAATTAATTAGTATAATATTTCAACCAACTATATATAAAATAGTTTTTAAAACTATTTGGGTTGAATAATTATATTAAAAATAAACTAGTTACTAGTGGTTAATAAATTTAAACAAACCTATAATTCTTATATGATAAAAATGGGAATGTTACATCCTCCCCACCTTGTTTTAAATCTCGTCCTCGAGATTTGGGCTGCGATATTTCTTTTAGACTTATGTCACGTCTTAGTCAATAAAAACAATATTAAGGTAGATGGTACAGAATCAAAATATCAAATTTTATGAATACGAGTTTTACAATAAATTGGACTCAATGGTTCAACTGAATTAGTTTCAGAAATCGATGTCAAATGAATGAGATGAAATGATATAATGACTAGGTTCAAGCCAAAAGAGATATATGATCAAATAGATGTCTAAATTGACTTTTTTTTTTTAGGTTGTAAATGACTTTTAGGAACAATAGAGTTTACTGTCGAAATAAAAATTACTTTGATTGTCAACTGAGGAAGACTCAGAATCGACAAGTTCAAAATGAAATAGAAGTACGAAAATGATTGGTCAATTATCGAATTATGATATGAGAAAATCAATATGTTGACATTTTATTGAATAGCAAGAATACACCGATATACAACAGAGTTTAGTGTATCATGGTCTTAACACATAGTTGTATTAAGACCATTTTCAAGAATGAGTCAAGCAAAAGGTATATATATATAGATTAGCTCAAGCTACAAGTTTATAACGACGCCACGAGGTG
The DNA here is from genome assembly GCA_030545235.1 of Helianthus tuberosus. Classification (NCBI taxonomy): domain Eukaryota; kingdom Viridiplantae; phylum Streptophyta; class Magnoliopsida; order Asterales; family Asteraceae; genus Helianthus; species Helianthus tuberosus. The sequence goes on along the minus strand of JARYGA010034736.1, from coordinate 13,330 downwards.
TCGTAGTAATCGAAATAATAATAGCGGTGACTGAATAAGTTCACCATGCTTGAAACCAAATGAAAGTTCAACGAAGTAAATCTGAATGTTTGTTTCAAACAATTCTAGTAGGATTTTTTATTGAAATTGAAACAATTGAATAATATTTTTCGAAGCAATAATTATCACGAAAGGCTCGATTGATGCTATAAGAACCATTAAGAGATACACTGAAATATGACATGAATTTGTGTATCATTATCTTAGCACACAATTGTGTTAAGATTGCTTTTATAGGATAAACCAACAAAGCAGATTCAATATAAATAAATAAATAATTAAATTCGTATATGATGTGTGCAAACGAATATTGGCGCAAGCTTCAATTTTGTGAAAACGTCACCACAAGGTGATCGTGATAAGAAACGATTCAATGAAGTCGAAGACCAAACAACCATGTTATGGTTCAAGAGAATTGAAGTGCTTGTTGGGGTTATTTCGAAGATGATGGCTCCAATTCATCATATGGGACATTGAATTGAATACGTAATGCGAGCAAGTTCAAACAATTGAACTTGGTTTAAACAAAACGAGTTCATGTATTAATAAGAAAGTTCGGACATGGTCACAACGAAAACCATGGATACCAAAAGAAAATCGAATTTTTCAAGAATTTCATCGATTCGATATCAAAGAGTCATCGTTTTGCAAAAATGCGGTTTACAATGCAAAGATCAAGTATAGCGAAACGATATTTGAGTTTTGATAAAACAACAAATTGGAGTGAAGCCCTATAATGGTCTTCATAAATCAAACTAACCACATGCGTAACAAACAGTGCATGTGTAATGTGTGGATTTACCAAGAAATGAAATAAATCAATATTCGCTACTATGAAAGAAATCCTCATGGTATGATGACCATTAGAGGAAGTAGAAACAAGAAAAGTCAACTCATTATATGCAGAAGTCAGAATTTCAATGAAAGAAATATAAGAACTTTATCTGGAATTTTGTGTGATAACCGTTGTTAAGTGACATTACCAAGGAATGTTGAATGAAATGAAATAGGGGATTTGCAAAGGTATGTGACTCCTTTTTGCAGCGCCAGTAATTATGAGTCTGATTAGACTATGCACCGATGATTGTGAAATCTTGTTCCAACGTACCTCAGCGAGATTCAGGTCGTTTGTAGGATCACGTGGCAAAGTGCTGCTTTTTGATTAGTAGTTCTTCTACTGACGGAATTCGCATTGGTGTCGTCATGCCCAATTATATTTTCCAAAGGTCTTGTCTTGAAAGTCGGGTGTGATATACTTCAACGTCTGTGGACGTATAATTTAAGTTTCATGTGTTTTCTTGTGCACTAGCACAACTTTACATGCTTCTTACTTGCGTTAATAATTTATGGTAACGCATTGGAAATTCTTTATACTTTTGATGGTGTCCCAACTTAAAGGGTTTCCAGTGTTTATATTATCGCACGAGTTACGTGGTAGATGATCAAACGAAATAATGTTTGATATTGGAATTATAGATATATGCCAGAGATTCCTGATAAAGAAATCTAGATTTATTATTGACACATATGCTTGTGCTTTATTCCAAATTGTCAATCCTTGTGGTTTTTGGATTTCCTTATAGATATACATATCTATATAATCATATATTTCACATGCTGTAATATACATACCCTTCATAAGGTCCATGTATTTAACATATTCTTATTTCCAAAAACAAGTCAGATATCAGGTCATGATACTATTTAGGGAAATCTTGTCACTTGTTTGACATATTATATACCTTCTTACCCGGTTCTAGCCGGAGAGGTAACCCCGTTATATCCGGACAAGCTGGAGAGTCTGCTACACCATACCCAGTCTTGCCGGAGAAGAAATTTAGATTTCCTATAAATAGATCTTTCTTAAATCATGATTTGGAAAGTGCATTATGACTTTCAACAAAGACTAAGCAAATTAGTCTTCACATGACAGATCATATTCTAGAACAAAGTAGTACTAATAAATAAGAAATAACAGTGGTCAAGTGTTATTGCTTATTTATTATACTTGCAACGTTCTAGTTATTATCCTTACAGCATACCAAAACCTACCACACTTTATTTACACAAGTATTTTAGCTTATCTCGAAGCTTATACTAAGGCATCTTTTCTTAAGTTCAAGTCTAAATGTTATCATATGTGCTACCATTTTATAGCAATTTCCTAACTCTTTTATTTAAGTTTAGGTATTATTATCACAACACCTATAGGCTTAAATCAGTGGCTCTGATACCACCTTCTGTCACGACCCCCGACCCCACCCTGGACGGAATCGGGAGCCGCGAGCAGCCAAGTGGTACCGGTGGTTATTTAGAAAAGTAGTGCAGCGGAAATTTCGTCAGAACCGTGAGTTAGGAAAAATATCAGAGTTTAGAAAACACCGGATTTTTATTTATTAAATAGATGGGATAAAACCATGTTTCAAAAGGTAGCTTTAATATAGGATAAATTCGAATACATAAAACAACTTTTCGTAATTTAATTTAATTGATAAAATAAGCCACTTCTGTAAGCCTTGTTGGTGCCGCATCCAACTCTAATTCCTGATCTACTGTAATTACCTGAAACGCGTTTTAAAAAGATTTGGTCAGCAGGAAATACTGGTGAGTTCATTCAGATTTTATAAAATGACCCTTAGTTATAAATTACAGCATAAGAGCGATTACAATGGCTTTTATCTTATTTTTATCTGGCGCCGTGTCACCTGGTGACGATGGTCATACCACTATTGGGTCTTTCCCCAAGTAGTGACGTTTATCACTGTTAGGATTTATTAGCCTAACCCGTGAGAAATTAGTAATGTGCACAATACCCCACTAGCCAGTGATTCAAGATAACCACGACTTAATCCCTGTAATTATAACTTTTGAAAATGGAGTATTGTAAAATATTGTTGATAAAAAGAGAATGACTCACATTGCAAATTTATACGGGCAGAGTTTAGCCTACTGATTAGCCTTGTAACCTAATTTAAATAATAATGCACACGAACTAGGTTAGTAACTGATACAGCATTTACGATAACTCACGAGATTAAAACCCTCACGACGAATGACAAAGTGCAACACTTAAACATCCATCGGATTCGCAACGAATGACAGAGTATACCCCGAGTTTGGGTGGTACTCAAACATCCTGTCGGATTCACGACTAATGACAAAGTATAGCACTTAAACATCCTGTCGGATAGTTTCAATCGATCGGATATTGAATCGTAGCAGCGATCGAGTTAATACCCGGTATCGTAGCAGCGCCTCACTACGCTAATTTGTGATTTTGAGCTGTATAACTTCATTTTTATTCAAAACTTTCGGCACGGAATGAAAGCTTCTGGTCGAATCTATTTATAGCAGAAAATTGAGGTTCACGCGGCCCGCGTAAGCCCCTTCTTCATCTTTACGCGGCCTGCGAGGACACCTAGTCTATGTGTAGGCTTGCTGGGTCATGAGTAGGTGTGCCACGTGGATGACACGTAGCCCCGGATTCTTATCCGGTCAACTCTCAAGTTGACACGGCCCGCGTGACCTTCCGCCTTTTCTTTACGAGGCCCGCGAGAAGACCAAACATCTTGATTCCTTGATTTTTGATATGGATTGGGGTTTCAGGGGTCCGGGTTTTTACTTATGGGTCGGTTTAGAACATTTTTTAATATAATTATATCATAAAAGGGGAATAAAATGGTGAGAAAAGAGAATGGACTCACTTTGTAACTTTAGGGTTTAACTAGAAAGCCTCCTGGTATAAATCTTGGGTATAACTTCTGAGTTATTTTAAATATATATATATATATATATATTTGTACTCGTGTTAAGTATAGTACCCCTAATTCAACCTTATCCCTATGTCACGAGACAGAACCCCTAATGAACTTAGTCAGGCAGAGCCTTGACATGTGTTATGGGCTCAGGATCAATCGGAAAGGGTAGCGGTGATCGGGAGATAAAATACTTAAAACGGGCATGACTTTATTATTATTACTAAAGAGACAAAATATATATATATATATGAATATAAATAGAGGGGGACGAAAGAAAGAGTAGAAAATATTCAGAAGTGTATCTACCTATTTATACTACTTCCAAGAATTTTGAGGCTACCCATAGCTTTATGTAAGTTGCATGCATTCAGACACGTCCATCATTTCAAATTGATGAGTTTTTCAATTTTAATTTATTTTATTCTTTCGATGACACGTACACCCACACATTTTCCAATAATAGTTTTGATTTTATTATTATATTATTAACATATATATCGCCCACGTCTTCATATTATTTATTATTATATTTAATTTATATATTATAATTAATTCAACTGTTTCACTTATTTGGCGTTTATAACTTCTAAAATATAACGTTGTATAAAACAATAAATATGTCTTTAGAAAGAGAATAATCTCATCTATATTTTGAACCAAGTTTCATTAAAAAACAGAGTAGGTTCAAATATAATGTATTTTTATAATTTAATTATTAGACGGTCACTATGCCCGTCTAGGTACTTCATATTTCTTACAGTCAACTTACCCGTAATTTACCCGTCTAATTATATGAGTTTTTATATACTTTTATTTTATTAGAAAGGTCACCCATATACAGGCCAATTAATTAGTATAATATTTCAACCAACTATATATAAAATAGTTTTTAAAACTATTTGGGTTGAATAATTATATTAAAAATAAACTAGTTACTAGTGGTTAATAAATTTAAACAAACCTATAATTCTTATATGATAAAAATGGGAATGTTACAGTTTTGCTGTTAAAACAAGTCAGTCTTTTGATTCAAAAAGGAAAAATGTTAGAACTCCTAACCCAAACCTGAAATGTTCTCATTGTAACAAGACTAAACATACTGTTGAGAAATGTTTTGAACTTGTTAGTTATCCTTCTTGGATGAAGTCTAAAACCAATGGTAATAAGGGGGCATGGTTAGTAATAATGTGGTTATTGATACTCCTGAAACTGCTACTTCGTCTACTATGAATGGTTTGACAAATGAACAGATTGCTCAGTTACCTAGCCTGTTGATTGATAAGTCCAGAAGTGAACCACAATGCAGTAATTTTGCTGGTAGGTGTAATTCTGTTTGTTTTAACAGTTATGCTGATGTTTTTACTAAGCCTACTTGTGATTTTAAACCTGCTTATTATTTTTCCAACTTTGTTAATAATGGGAATAAGGTTGGGTGGATTATTGATTATGGGGCAAATCAACACACGATTATGGATGATGCTAATCTCATAAATCAATATGATGTTACTGATTACAATATTAGAGTTAAACATCCTAATGGGACTAGTTCCTTAGTTATTAAGATTGTTGATATAAAGTTAAGTGATAAGGTTATCTTGTATGATGTGTTTGTTGTTCCTGATTATTGTGTCAATCTTGTTTCCGTTCATAAACTTGCCAAGGATTGCAAGCTTACTATTTCTTTTAATGAACATAATTGTTATATTCAGGATTCTCAAACAAAGAAAGTCCAAGTGACTGGTAGTCAACTTGATCGTCTTTATTTATGTGGTTGTTCTACTATTTCTGACAAGGTGTGTAATGCAAGTCTTAATGTTAATCTTTGGCATGCTAGATTAGGACATCCTGCTGAACCTGTGTTGCATGTTTTAAAAGATAAGCTAGATATTAAAAAAGGTGTCAAACTTGAACCGTGTGAAACATGTCATAGAGCTAAAAAGCATAGGGAACATTTTCCTTTAAGTGAACATAAGACTAAGTCATTGGGTGATCTTGTTCATCTTAATGTGTGGGGTCCTTATAGGGTTCGAAGTAGGGAAGGTTTTAGATACTTCCTTACTGTTGTTGATGACTATACACAGGCCGTTTGGGTTTATCTTATGAAAAATACAGATGAAGTTTTTTATATTATTAAAGGGTTTTTTAACATGCTTAAAACTCAGTTCAGTAAACACATTAAAAGTTTTAGGAGTGATAATGGTACTGAATTTATAAACAAAAAAAATGAAAGATTTTTGTTACAATAATGGCATTATTCAACAAACTTCATGTGTTTATACCCCTCAGCAAAATAGGATAGTAGAAAGGAAACATAGGCACCTTTTAAATGTTGCTAGAGCTTTATTGTTTCAAGATGGTTTTCCTCTCAGATTCTGGTCTGAATGTATTCTAACTGCTAATTATTTTATTAACAAGACTCCGTCTTCAGTCTTAAATGGTAGGTCTCCTTGAGAACTTCTATTTGGTTTTGCTCTTGTTTTGAGTCAGCTTAGAATTGTTGGGTGTCTTTGTTTTAGCACTGTGTTAAACAATTCTGATAAGTTTAATAGTCATGCTGAAAAATGTGTTTTGGTTGGATATTCTAATGAGAAAAAGAGGGTATAAACTATGGAGTCTAGATCAAAGGGTAATGTTTTATTCTAGGGATGTCAGGTTTTATGAAACTGTCTTTCCTTTTAAAGAAAAGAAAACTTTGCTTGATCCAGATTCTGAAGTTAATACTTTGAATTTCTTTGATTTATTTGACCAAAATGACACCCAAAACTCTAAACCTGACTCTGCTCCCAATGATGATAACACAAGTATGAATCCTTTATCCTTCAATCATGATTTTCAGCAACCTGTAAATAACTCTAACAGTACTTTAGGTTGGGCTGATACTCAGCAACCACGTAGTGTTGAGTTAGAAACTGGTATGGTTGAGCATGATTTAGAAGTTGAGGAAAACATAAGCAATTCTAAGGGAGGTAATTCAAGGCAACCTAGCAGTGTTTTAAAGAATCTTCTAGAAATGTAAAATTTCCTTCTAAACTTGATGATTTTATTGTTGATGGTAAAGTCAAATTTGGTCTTGAAAAGGTGTTGAATTATGCTAATCTTAATCCTGATAATTTGTGTTTTGCTTCTGTGCTTAATAAAATACTGAACCTAAAAACTAGAGTAAATTACAAAAATCGTCCTTTATGTTTACACGAGATTGCAAAGTGTGTCCTTTGTCTTCAAAAATTACAAAAAAAAAACATACTCTATGTTTGCAAACTCTTACACGTTATGTCCTTTACCCTAAACCTTGTTTATTTTCACAGTTAAATCAGGTCATGTGGCCCCCACGTGAGGGCAAAAACGTCTTTTTCCTCCCTAACCCATATTTATATGATTTTTCACTTTCTCTCTTATCCTCTACCCAACACTACCAATCACCACCCTCTTACCCTCTACCCAAAACCACCAAGATCCATCCCTACCCACCCTCATTTCTCAGGCGGTTGCTCAGATCCGGCGACCACCAATCACCACCACACCTTCAAGAGGATAGTGGGGTTCACAAGTCGCCGCCACCGCTAAACCTTATAACCCCATATCACAAGTCGTTGTCAGAGATCCTGAAGCCACCGGTGACCACCACAAAACCCCACTGAATTCTTATCAAATCACAATTAGTCAAGTTTGTATGATGATTCTGTGTTTAAAACATCATATAATTTGCAAAATTAACCTTCACTCTAAAGAAATTAACAAATAGAAAATGGTTTCAAATTTATTCCTATTTGTAATCTCCTAAAAGATCAACAACATAGTACCGATCCTCCATAACTCCTATTTTTCCTCTTTTGCAATACACGAAACACTCCTCAATCATCACCTTCCTCATCAGTCTCCGCCACATCATCACCGTAAATCGTCCATAAACCCAACAATGCAGCCACCATGAAACCGCTGGTTAGCTTCATTCTAGATCTTTTTTGTGGATCGGGTTATAGGGTTTGTGAAATAGGGGTTTAGGGTTGAATTGTGGGAAATATGGGTTTGATTGGTTATTAACTTTACCAGGCTTTGAGTTCTTTCTGGAAATATCCTGGTTCATTCCTATCTAGAAACATTCCCATTCAATCTTCCTCTGGAAAAATCCCCTTTCAATCTCTTTCAGTTCTTCGTGGATTACTTTCTGATGTGGCTTTGTGGGTTACTTTTTGATGTGGGGTGTCTGATGGTGGAAGGTGGGTGGTGGGGGTGGTGGTGGTGGAAGGTGAGTGGTGGTGGTGGTCAGTTGTTATAGAGAGTGTTAAGATAGAGATAAGAGGGATCATTACTTACATATTTAAACAATATTGTTTTATTTATTATTTTTATAATTATTTGTTTTAGTAGTTAGGGTAAATTGACCAAAATACCCTTATATAGGGTCCACATGTTCATATTTAACCATAAAAACTAACAAAGTTATGACCAACGGACATAACGTGCAAGAGTTTGCAAACATTGAGTATGTTTTTTTGTAATTTTTGAAGAGAAAGGACACATTTTGCAATCTCGTGTAAACATAAAGGACGATTTTTGTAATTTACTCTAAAAACTATTTTGAAGCTAAAATTGATAATAATTGGATTATTGCTATGAATGATGAGTTAGAAGCTTTACATAGAAATGATACTTGAGAAATTGTTGATTTGCCTCCTAATAGGAAAGCTATAGGTTGTAAATGGATATACAAAATTAAGTATAAAGCCTCAGGCGAGATAGAAAGATACAAGGCTAGGCTTGTGGCTAAGGGTTTTAATCAAAAGGAGGGTATATATTTTTTTGAAACATTTTCACCTGTTGTGAAAATGGTTACTGTTAGATGTGTTCTAATTGTTGATGTTAATAATGGTTGGGATTTAAATCAACTTGATATAAATAATGCTTTTTAATATGGAAAATTGAATGAAGAAGTCTATATGATTCTTCCTAATGGTTATAGTTCCAACCATGAAAATAAGGTTTGTAGACTTAAAAAGTCTCTTTATGGTCTTAAACAAGCTTCCTGAATGTGGAATGAGAAGCTTGTTAATGTTTTACTTGAACTTGATTTTGAACAAAGTAAGTGTGACCATTCCATGTTTATTAAAACAAGTAAATATGTGTTTATTATTTTACTTGTTTATGTGGATGACATAGTCAGGCTATAGGGTGTGGTCATGACCCTCATGGTTATCATGACCTTCCACATCAGCGCCATGTCACCCACTTTTAATCCATCATCCAAAACCACTATCCTAAGGTGTGGTTATGAACCAAACCACTATTCTTTTATTTTAATTTATTTTTGTGAAAAGCAAAAGAAAATATTAAAAAAGGAAAGGAGGCTCATGGTTGCCATGGTTTAATCCATGCCAACCATGGTGGATGAGACAAGGGGGTGGTGTAGCAATCCATTAATGGTACGACATGGCGATTTATGACCCAACACATGCCCCCACACCCTTTAGCCTCATAACAAGTAGTTGTTCAACTGAAGTTGCTAAAATAAATTCTCTTCTTAAATCTAAGTTTTTAATTAAAGATTTGGGAATGTTAAAATATTTTCTTGGGATTGTAGTTTTAAAAACCAAAGATGGTTTATGTTTATCTCAAAGGAAATATTGTTTTAATTTACTTGCTAAATTTGGTTTGACTGGGTGTAAACCTTTGAACAGTCCCATTGAAGCAAACTATGTTTTAACTCATTTATGTGAAAAAGATAATCAAGATTTACCTGATATCTCTGTTTATCAAAAATTAGTGGGAAAATTAATATATCTTTCACATACTAGACCTGATATAGCCTATTATGTGCATTATCTAAGTCAATATATGCATAGTCCCACTAATGCTCATTTCAAAATTGCTTTGAGACTCTTAAGATACCTTAAGGGTTCTCCTAGGAAAGGTATATTGTTTAAAAAGGGGGATTCTTTAGAACTTAAAGCTTTTGAAGATTCTGACTGGGGTAAATGTGTTAACTCTAGGAAGTCTGTCACTGGTTTTTGTATTTTCTTAGGAAACTCTCTTATTTCATGGAAAAGCAAAAGCAATCAACCATATCTAGATCTTCTGCTGAGGCAGAATATCATGCTATGTGTGCTGCAACATGTGAAGTTGGCTTCTTAACATTTTAAATTAACTTAAGGTTGATATCAAACTTCCTGTTTCTTTATTTTGTGATAATACAGTAGCTATATCAATAGCTGCTAACCCTGTTTTTCACGAACGTACAAAACATTTTGAAATTGATCTCTTCTTTGTAAAAGAAAAAAATGTCAAAGGGCGTGTTATTATGACTGTTGGATTTACTTCTGAAGAACAAACTGCAGATGTCTTTACAAAAGGATTGCTTGTTTAGGCTCATGAAAAGGTTTGTGAAAACCTAGGTCTTTTTAATTGTGTTGCATATTGTATTGAGGGGGGGTGTTGAAATATATATATATATATATATATATATATATATACCTTTATATTTCATACTCAATTCAATATGTTTTTACTTGTTTTTAATCTTTTTCTTTATTTTTTGGTTTCATGTTCTAACTGAGCTTCCTGGGCTTCTTAGTCTCGTTTTGAGTTGAAATAGGCTTGCTGATGATTGGGCTTAGAGCATGGACTTATTGATGTGCGTCGAGTTGAAGTATTCAGATAACCCGATCTTATAAAAGGGTGTTGGTGCATTGGGATTCCTCATTCACAATTGCTTCTCATCTCTATTCATTCTCTCTCTCTAGAATCTTCATACTAGGGTTTTATATAGTTTGTGGTTCGAGAGTTGGTGATCACTTTGATCATCTTTAGAAGCGATCATCCTGTTGATGATCTGCATAGGCTGAGAGTTTACTGAATCTTGTATCTCTTGATTCTTGTCTGTAATCTGTGCCGACTGTCATTATATTTTGATTGAAGTCAATCTATGCCGACTTGTGGCTTAATAAAGTGATTACTATTCTCGATATCGTGTTCCTGACATGAAGTCAAATGGAACAGTTTCATCTCCAAATTCTAAAAAAGAAGATCTTTGTCAAAGAACGGGGACTATGATCTCTAGTGGCCATACAACTGTTGTATCTTGTAGGGCATTTCCAGTTTTTGGGAGACGAAGACCTTCATCCTTACTTTAATCATGATAACGTTATTCAATGTTTGAGAACAAATGTTTTGTTTCACGACTGAGAGAATGATAGAGACCAAGTTAGAGGCGTTACCCGCCGCCTCAATCCGATAGAGATTTACAAGTGACACGAATAAAATCATGTGGTGTATATGTATCTTGGTTGGTTATTCACGAATTCGAATGGTGTGACTTAAGTTCAAGTAAACTCATAGACGTTCTTCCAAGTTTGAGGACAAACATTTTCGAAGAAGAGGAGGATGTTGTATATCGGGTCACACCGGTCACCAACGTACGACCCGCTCTAACGGTTGGATCGGCAAAGCATGGAACCATTTACATGGAAATAAATTCATATAACCGGGTTTTCTTTTGTCACCATGTTTTCATGCACTTTGACATTCAATGCCTTTCTAGTTGTACTTTTAGCCTCTTAGGTACTACTTTAGCTTTCAGTTTCTATAGTTTAGGTTATGAGTAGTGCATAGTTGCCTATATGTATTAAATTGTTTGTTAATGGAAGGAAGACGATTATGATGAAGAAATTTATGTTGATTTGACTCATAGAAATGTGGGTTGAAATGATTGTCTTTGCAAGCTCAATCATAGTACGTGGGGTGGTGTTCTTAGACACGGTTTTTTAACCAGAGTGGTGAAATTTGTATCTTTGGTTAGAGATCACATCCCTAACTTCTCATTTGGTGGTGAATCTGTATCCAAATGATTCGTACTTCTATCCTTACTTTCTATTGTTTGTTTTGAACAAGTGTTGTTCATCTCTACCTACAATATGTATATATATAGTAAAAGATATATATTTTCACATATTTTTTTTATTTGCTTTTGTTGTGTGTGTTTTAGGTATCTATTTTCTAGTAATTCTATACATTTATATTGTATTAGGGGGAGGGTCATGAAAGAACTCTTTTTTTGTAAGAAAACTGTAGTAAACGATTGATATTTGTGTTGAATTTTTTCAAGGTTTAGTTTTTAGGGTTTAATTTTTAGAGGTTAGGGTTTAGATTTTAGGGTTAGCTTTAGCATTTAGTTTTTAACTTTTAGCTATTATCCTTTAAGGTTTAGCTTTTAGGGTTTACTTTTTTAGGGGTTTTGAGTTTACTTTTTTGGGTGCTTAGGGATTAGGGTTTAGAGTTTGGGTTTTATTAACGGTTAGATTGAGTCTCACAAAGAGGAGTTTTCTCATGATCTCTCCCATATTTTATTATCATTATTAATATTCTATTAACATTTATAATAACTAATGGGATGAATCTGCTGGTTGTGGTGGGCATTAACTCAAATAATTTCGGTGCACCCGCTATAACAAAGAAAGTAGAAAACCAAAATATTATAATCGTAATATACCTAAAATGTGGCTGGTTCATTGGTTTTTATTTAAGTATTAGTTAAGCTTTGGTATCAAATTAACCGTTCTTAAAATAACTCATTTTGACTCGTGACCTTTATTGGTCAAATCCGTTTAGAGTCAAACCAAAGTTGATAAATTACATAATGATTAAAAGGAATGAAAAGATAAATATTTCAATAATTTATAAATAAAAAGTAGTCGGATAAATTATTAAAGTTAAATATTGTTTTAGTCCTTATGGTTTGACTCAAATACCTATTTTAGTCCAAAAGTTTAAATTTGACTTTTCATTTCGTTAGTTTTATTTTTGTACAATTGTCAACCACTAAAACGACCCATAATAAGACCCTCTCGCTTATCCAGAAGATGATCCATACTGTTCACTCGCTCATGTAGTTCTCTCGTGAAGGTGACCAAGTTGTTATGTTTCTGCTACATAACAGCTTGTCTTTCCCTTAGTTGCTGAATTTATGACGTCTGCTCTTCCACGTCCTGTTCCCGCGGTTTCTTGCTAGGACCCGTAGCAGACTCCTTATGGGTAGGTATCTCAAGCAGACATTTCTCGCGTAGGATTCTTCTAGACCTAGGGAAGGATCTGGGAGGTTGTGAGGGTGAATCGGTATCGACTGGTTTCTTATCACTAAAGTTTTCAAAACTATACATGACTGAAATGCAATGCATGAATGAGTGCTAAGTAAGTATGTGTGTATAGTGTATGCTTTAAGATTGCTGAACCTTGTGCCTTGGAGTGTAGTGTCTTTGTCATTTTCGAAAGAGAACGGTTATAGTCTAGTTTTTCAAAAATTTAAATCGAGTTCACTATAACCAATAGCTCTGATAGCAATCTGTCACACCCTCAAATTCCACATGCGAGGTTTTACCGCGAGGCGCGTGACATACTAGGATCAAGCCACTAATCATGTTGAACTATTCAAATAAATTGGAAAATGTTTAACTATCACATTCAACATGAATAGTGATAACAGTTTCAATGTTTGAAAACATTAGTTTAAGTTAACAGCGAAAGCAAATATATAGAATCCAAAC